>BGPR01007710.1:930-69177 GCA_013235015.1 Araneus ventricosus
CCCCCCCCCCCCCCCCCCCCCCCCCCCCCCCCCCCCCCAAAGATTGCATATTTTAGCAATGTGAGTTTTATAATAATTGTTAAGTTCTTTAGAAAGAGTGATTAATAATTTTGATATTTTTCATGATGGGATTTATTTTATGAGCACATGATAAACTTTATTACAAAATAGTCTGCAGACACTGTCCAAAATCTGCGACGTACGACGCAGCGTCGCTGTGTTTCTGCCACTGGGTGTAGCATCGTAATCAAAACAGCGAATTTTATCTATTTACGCATCCATCTTAAAGTATAAACCCCGTGTTATTTCCAGAAACAAAAGCTCTGTGCCAGAAACGTATTGGAATGAAACGCGTAGAAAATATTGGCCGAGACCAATACCGATATGAGGCACTTAGCGTACTTCAAGGTCAAATCGCAGTCGCTAGGGGAGCCCATTCAGCATAGGGAAGGGACGATGATTGCGTAAGGGCTGGAGGATTGTTAAGTTCTTTTGCAAATGTGATTAAGAACATTGATATTTTTCATGATTGGATTTATTTTATGAGCACATGATAAACTTTATTACAAAATAGTCTGCAGACCTGTCCAAAATCTGTGATGTTTGACGCAGCGTCGCGGTGATTCTGCCACTGGGACTCCAGGTTTACCAAAACTACTTATTCGTTTTCCTTACTCTTTTAACTCATTTGTGCTACTTAAATTTATTCTCATACTTATTTAGATCATTCATTTTATTTTTGGAATGTATTGATATTTCAACCTTGATAAGAAACTGTAGGTAACTGAAAATACTTAAATGCTCTCCGTTATTGTTTTTATCTATTAATTCGTATTGAAAATTACATCATAATTTTCCTATTATTAATTACCAGTCTTTGATCCTCACAATATTTGCACTTTTTGCTATACATTGTTTTGATGCTGAAATTGTCTGCTTTTGGAGACCAAACTGTTTTTGGTGCTGTTTTGATGGACAAACACTTATATTGCTATGTATTTCTCCAAATTAAATTTTGAACAATCACTCTTAAATTCTAACTATGGATATCTTTTTTTACCTCTGTCTTAGCAGATTAAAAAAAATATGTAGATTTTATTATTTTACTTTTTAAATGTTAATTTTGTTATCATGATGGTGAAGCTTTCATACTGAATTAGCATCTTGCATAGAGAGGTTATGAGGTTGTATAGTGTGTTATTGTTCTCAAGTTTAATATCTTGATATGTATTCAATTTTTTTCTTTTAGGTGTCAATCGCTACTTTACAATGGTAGGGATCCATCTAAAGTTTAGTAATTATCTTAATAGGGAAATAACTTCGAAGGTCATATGGGATCATTTAGATTCTATGTATGACATGCCAGCTTTGGTAAGCAGTGCCTTTTTTATTAGTTTAAATATATGACTTCATAAATTAAATATAACTACTTATTTATTGTGAATAAAATTTTTGTTGTTTTTTATCTGTTCTATATCTGCAAATAAATATTTTTTTACATAATCAGTTTTGCAGAATTTTGCAAGCTGTTAATTGAAATTAAAGCACTTTGTACTGAAAGAAATCCCCCTTTTGATGTATATTTTTTTTAGAAAAATAAGGTTAAAAGGGGATAACTTTTTTCACAGTAAACAAACTTTGGCCTAAAATTGTTCCCTAGAACTGTTTAAAATGACAAAAAGAATAGGGAAGTGTGTAGTAAGACATTTATTCAATTAGTAGTAAGTTTCATTTTCAGTAGAAACATTTTCAAATCTGAAATGTTGTACCTATTGGTTTATGGATATAATAGCAATTTCTTAAATTATTTTAGGAAGTGTTTTGTGTTAATATACTTAATTATGATTTTGATTAAAAAATTTCTATCTTGTTTTATTAGTGTAATTAAATTTCTTCTTTTGAATATAATCCTCAAATATTTATTTCAGCATGAGTCTGAAATCATACCATTTCCAAATGAAGAGGTAGACTTTGAATTACCTGAAGATTTTAATGATTTAGTTAAAGAAAAATTTGGAGTTCCTTTACATGTTCCAACAGATGAAAATGAAACTCCTAAAAATGGCTCTAGTGTTAAAACTCTGAAAAAACCAAATGTATCTAAACTGAAACAAAGTTCTACACCTGTTAGTTCAAAGAATACATTTGCAACGCCAGCTTCTGTTAAGTCCAGCAAAAATCACAGTGACTCACGTCCTCCCAGTTCTGAAACAGTAAAAGTGAAGCAAGAATCTCCATTTCCATCAAAAGTTAATAAAGTCAAGCGGTCTTCAAGTCCTTTCACTGCAGGGAAAAGTGCAAAATCTGAGACCTCTTCTGTTAAAGATGAACCTACTGACGCTCCAGTTTCTAAAAAGACTAGTAAATTGGAAAGTAATAATTCTTTGAGTGCAAAGAAAGTTCCCAAATCTGAAAATAATTCTAATTCTTCTAAGAAATCTATCAAACAAGAACCGAGTACAAATTCTGTTCGACTTGGGAAGCCGGAGACTCCTGATATCACAAATAAAAAAATTAAAAGCGAAAAAGAGCTTTCAAAGAAAGGTAGATCTTCGACTCCTATAGAAAATTCTGTTATTAAAAAGAGTTCAAAATTAGATGTTAAAAAAGTAGAAACGGACAATAAAAAACCCAATGATGTTTCATCAAGCAAGCCAAAAACTGACAAGAATTCAAGCATTTCCAGTAAAGGATCAAAAACTGAAGAAAATGAACCATCTGGTAATATTTTTTGTATTGATTATAATTTTATATCAAAAAGTAATTTTATCATAACATGGTTTAATATTCTCTTAAAAGACCATATAACAAGGGTTCTCCAATAAAAAAATGTCTTAAATGTAAATTTTTTGTAGTTTTAGACTTCTTGGAAAGTAGAGTTACAACTACTAGGATATGGACAGTATCCTGAATAGCTGGTTTTCATACCATAAAAAATAGTATAATGAATTTTTGTATGTTGTGTTAAAGGATCTCAAAGAATTGATATTAGGCTAAAACCTGTTATAATCAAGGGTTTTAAGGGGAAAAAAGTGCTGCAATTATGATTTCCCTCAAAATTAGTATGTACACATTTTAAATACTTGACTCATTTTCTAGTTAACATCAAAGAAGTGTAGCTACATACTTCATAAGATGTTTCTTTGCTGCTTGGAATGTTTATAAATTAATCTCAAATTTTTTTACGTTTACTTCTATCTAAATGACAGATATTAAACACATAATAAATCACATTTGGGAAGCATAACATTAATGCTTTGTGTACAAGTTAGGAATTTTATCTGAGGCCAATAATGTCATTGTGTGTCCCTCCTCCTTTTTAGACTTTCCTTTCTTTTTTTTGGGGGTGGGGGGGATTGCTGGGGAAGAATTTCCAGCACTCCATACAAAATAACTTACTTTTCAAAAATGTCTTTATTCAAGAAGTCTGGAGTATTTTGTTAGTTTCTAAAAACTCATTTGCTTATTATAAAAAATTATTTTGAAACTAATTATTTGTATCTCCATGAAAAATCATATCTACAAGATACTTTTATGCTTTCTTTTTTTAATTACCAAAAGGATTTTAAAATGCCACCAACTAACTATATGGAGAAAAGTCCCCCTACTATTGTTTTGAGTAATTACACTATCTAATCAAAAGTATCCGGACACTTTCGGATTTTCACATTTTTTAGAAAACTAAACCGACTGGCCTTGAATTTTGACCATGTAAAGAATAGACTCTAATTCACATTTTACAGTGAAGATTCGGTCCTGAGGGCAATGTCTACAAATTGATGAAGAAGAAAATTATTTTGGCCCACCCCTCTTCACAGAAAGTTGATAAGTTAAAACTTTCATCAATGGTTATGTTTGATGTGCATAATATTTACATGAATTTTTGTAAACGCAGTACAAATATTCGAGAACATATAAAGGTTTTCTTAAAAACTCCCAAATTTTCACGCCTGCTTTTTGCTTATAACATGTAGAGTTTTCTGTTATATTATACAAAACTTGCAGAAAAAGTGGCAATATGTTAGAGAAGCATTCTGTAAAAATTTGAATATTAGAGAAAATATGAGTAGTTGTAGTAAATAATATTTTATTGAGCATGCGTGAGACATAGCGTAATTTTTCTTTCATAACTTCAAAGCCAGATATGTAGGGCAACTTATGTAAAAAATCCAGTCAAATATCATTAAGATTTAAAAAGATATCAGCATTGCAGTGAGTAGAATTTTTGCTTCCCTCTAAGAGAAACAAAATGATGAGGGGTTTTCCACAAATTGATATTTTTTAAACTTAAATTTTCGAATAGTAATCGTCAAACCGCAATTTACATTATGAATTTTATTTATAAGTATGCCTGGGTATTCAGCATGTTCAATCTTTATTAAATTCTATAAAATTATTTTTAAGTTTAAAAAATGTCAATTTGTAGAAAAACCCTTCATCGTTTTGTTTCTTTTAGACGAAAGCAAAAATTCTTATGCTTATTCAATGCTGATATCTTTCTAAATTTTAATGATATTTGACTGGATTTTTTACATAAGTTGCCCTACATATCTGGCTTTGAAGTTATGAAAGAAAAATTATGCTATGTCTCGCGCATGCACAGTAAAATATTTACTGCAACCACTCATATTTTCTCTAATATTCATCATTTTTTTTCCAAATTTTTACACAATGCTTCTCTAACATATTGTCGTTTTTTCTGTAAGTTTCGTATAATATAATAGAATATTCTGCATGTTATAAGCAAAAAAAAAAAAGGAAGGAAAATTTGGGATTTTTTAAGAAAACCTTTATTTGTTCTTAATATTTGTTCTGTGTTTACGAACATTCATGTAAATACTATGCACATGAAACACAACCATTGCTGAAAGTTTCATCTCGGTATAAGCTTTCTTTGAAACGGGGTGGGAGAAAATAATTTTCGTCATCAATTTGTAGACGGTCATCTAATTGCCCTCAGGATTGAATCTTCACTGTAAAATGTGAGTTAGAGTCTATTCTTTACATGGTCAAAATTCAAGGGCAGTCAGTTGAGCCTTTCGGGAGAAATTTTAAAAAATGGGAAAATTCGAAAGTGTCCAGATACGTTTGATCAGATAGTGTATATTGCATGTTTAAAAATTTTGTTATAAATTCTTTTTTTAATTACAGTAAAAGCTTTACTAACCGGCATGCTCGGGAAACTCCGATTTCTGGATACCTGAAAATTCCGGATAGCTGAGTGTGACGGGAAAAATGGGGGGGGGGGTAGATTGTAGACTTTTTTTTTTTAAAAAGATTTTTTTGGCCAAATAATTTGTTTTTGTCATTTTGAAATGTGCATTAAATATAATTTTTAAGAATACTTCTGTATCTTCCATAACATTGTATTTACAAAACATATTATGAAGATTTTAATTTAACACCGATGATAAAAATTTTAAAAAAGTACGATCTGTAGCCGAATTTTTACCGTAAATATATAGACTGTAAAAATATAAAGATATAAAAATAGCCGACGAAACTGAAAAATATTCTACTCAGGAAGCATAATAAAACTCTTTTAAGTGATCATAAACAAATCCCAGATTGAATATCAAAATTAATTATCTTTTAGAAGATTGCAAGGGTTGTTGTGCAATACTCGCGCCTCCAATTCACCTGCACTTGATATTTCGTAATCGGAATCAGCCGTATTTGGAGAGTAAATAAATAAAGGAACAGAAAGCGACTTACCAATCTCCCCCCCCCCCTGGGGTTTTTTTTTTTTTACTGATTCTGTTCCTTTGCCTTTTTTTTTTGGTTGTCGATTTCGTTTTTAGGTCTTGTTTTTCGGCGAAAGAGGTGAGGACCTTTTATTTATTATTATTATTTTTTTGGTTCTCACTTTTGCTTTTGAACCTCCCCTCCTCCCTAAAACAAATCTGTAAATCACAGTACAGTATATTGTTTTTTTTTCTTTCTACGCCCCTCCGTGCAGAACGAACATTGCATTCCAGAAATAAATTGTCCTCCTGAATGGAATGGAGCGTGCGCGTGCTAAATTTTGGCGCGCAGATGTAAAATTTTTAGAAAAACTCATTTTCTAATTTTTCCAGTTAGTTGAGCTTTCCGGATACTTGAATGCCGGATAATCGAGAGTTTACTATACCAAAAGGATTTTAAAATGTCACCAACTAGCTATATAGTGAAAAGTCCCCCTACTGTTGCTTGGAATAATTATATTGCATGTTTAAAATTTTGTTATATAAAATAGTGATCTTATCCAATGCAACTTAAAAATTTAATTACCATTTCATTAAACTATCAGTGTTTGTTTTGAGTGATTATTGAACAATGACAAAAAAAAAAGTTCCATAATTGTTTGTGATTAGTGTAGAAGTCAATCCCTCAACACGACTAACAGAGTAGTTGCCTGTTTGTGGGCTTGGTATCCATAACTGGATTACATATGCAAGTATTCATTTGTTCTCAGGTTGTGCTTAAATCTCATTTACATTAAATCTGATAAAGTTAAATGGTAATTACTGAGGCTTGGAATTAATGTTAGGAAAAAATGGCAGTTTGGTTTTATTTTTTGACTGGAGTTCAAAATATTGGAAGCCAATTCCCTTTTCTCCTTTACGTTAGATTCAGATCAGAATTTTAATCTAGCAAATCAAATCAAACAGCATGACTTGTATCTTGATATGAAATTATTTTTAAAAAAATTGGTTTGGCTTGTATGATATGCTTTGCTTTAACCTTCTGTTAATCACTCATTAAATGTGGCAATGCATTTTGGATATTGCTTGGGGTGTACTTGTATCTCATGTTTAATTGAGAATTATCACTTCTTAATTCTGCGGACAGACCTTTTCATGCAAAGCACACACATTTCAAGTGTTAGAGATGAACATTATTAATAATAGTGTTTTTAATGGAATTTCAGTTTTTGAGTATATTAGTTTTGTAATCAGTAATAGCTTTTACAAACAACATTAAAGTTTATATTTATTATAATTCATGTTTTTAATTCCTATTTTACTTATTTGTTTAGGCTCAAGAAAATCAATAACAAAAGCAGCAGCAGTGGTAGATTCCTCTGACAAAAAGAGAAAACGCCAAAAAACGGAAGAATCATCTAAGAAAGCAGCTCCTCCGACTAAACGGCGACGGACTTAATGATGAATTTGGAAAAAATTTCATTAGTCATTTCATTATGCATTTATACATTGTTGTACAACATATTTTAAATATGTTTTCTTTAACTAGGTTTCAATTAAATACAACACATTCAAATAGTTGTCATTTCCCATCTCGGTTGGTATGAGCATTAATTTCAAAGGATATATTTTTACAGTTTTGAAACAGATTTTCTTTTTTGAAGTCAAGTACATAATATAGATAAGAAATATGTTCTATATATCTTGCATTTTTAAGTAGTAATGTGCAAAATTCAGACATTATAAATTTGGATAATGGACTTAAAGAAGTTCATTGAGAAGAATGATAATGAACTTTATTAAAGAGAAAATATTAAAAATAAATAATTTTCGTAAATCTTTCTTTTTATAAAATGCTACAAATCTGTTTAAAGTACAATGTATTAAATTAGTTTTGTTACTTCTACTAAATAAAAAATGTTAACATGTTTTTTTTTTTTTTTACTAATGATGCATTTATTGAAGTTGGTTTTCTTAAGTAAAGTGCTTTCTTATCTTATATATATACATGATAATTTTTACTTTTAAGTATCTCAAGTTCTATTAAGAAGTTTATTTTCTTATTAAACAATCATACCCATTGCCAGTCTTGTTTAAAACGCAGGCTACTGAAATAAAAGTAATTTCTGTCATACAGTTTAAAATATTTTGTCTTTTGCATGCTAATGAATCGTATTTCATTAGTAAACTAAATGAAACTGTTTTATCAGAACGATTTCATTATATCAACTTCTTACATGAGAATTTCATTCCCCTCCCCACTTAATTGCTGAGATTTAGTTCACTAAAACTACATAATTTTGATTTCATAGAAGTATAGCAAGCCACAAAGAAATATACATTGTAAAATTATAAGGATTCTGTTAAGTTCCTTTTTAATGCATTAAACAGCCTACTTGGACAGCATTTACTAACAGAATTTCATTTTAAAAAATGCATAACTTAATTTGGATGCTAATTTATTAAAAAGTTCATTACATTCTATTCTAGATATGAAATGTGTTAGAATGTAAATCATGAAATCAGTTGACATGCATGGTTGATATTCTTTTTAAATATATAAAATTGTTATGCTGAATCCAAAGTATTTGTTATAGTTTTTTACATATAAAAATCAATAAAACATGCTTTATAAAGTTATTTCCTGATTGAATAGTATTTTTCATTTCTCATCTCCAAATTGAGTATGTATTTTTGGAAAGAAAAATTCCTGTTGAAGGATTTTGTCCTAAACTTCATATAGATCTACAATTTTTGTGTTAAGTACCCATGCCAAGTTTCATCCATCTAGCTTGCTACATTTTTTTGCTGTCTTATTAATATACACATAAGCATATTCAAAAAACTAATTTTTTGCACTTTTCAAAACAATATCTTTTTTGTGTTTAAGTATACATAAAATGCCAAAGCCACAAATGAATTGAAAAAAAAAAATGTAAGTTAACTTTTCTAACTGCTCTATAGTAGACTGCTTGTAAATAAGATATGCAATCCTTATATATTTCAAAATAAGAATCTTGCCTACGAACATGAGGGGCTAAATATCGGTACTTGTTGATCCATTCATGGTTAAAAAAGGTTTTCTGCCAGTCATCTTTCAGACTCACTGTAACATTTCTTCTAACATTTAACAGATTCGCTCCAAACTTTTGGCTGATCAGACCGTTTTTAGTGTACCAACAGTAAAGGCTGGTGGTATAGTATAGATCTAGTTTCAATATTCATTAAAGCAAAAGAGTTTATAACTAGTCTACTGTATCTTGCAGAAAATGAAGTAAATTAAGATTTTTTTCATGTGGTTCGTGTGTGTCATTGGAAACTGACTGAGAAATCCCAATATTTCTAGTGTATATTCTGTTCTTTTCTTTAATTCTATACAGAATAGAATTACTGATAATAATAAGAAAAGATAAGATTTGGTGTAAGCAATAAAATAGTGTTTATTTAGTGTAAGTGCCACTGTCAAAAGTACTGACACACAATTCAAAAGTGTTCATAATTATGTAATATATATATTCGAAATAAATGGTCCCTAAGAATTCTATTAGATGAAACACTTTGAAAGGAAATCCGACAAATTATTAAAATTTGCTATGCTATATATGCACCAACCATTAATTTTGGTATTAAAAAATCAAATCAAGTTTTCAAAAAATGCACTCATTTAAAATATTTTGCTTAGGTACTGTTAATTAGTCATTCAATTAAATTTTTGTATGATTTTAGGTTAAATGGAATACCATTGGGAAAATTTATGAACTTATTTCTCTACAACTATTCAATTTTCATAAAATATTTTTTCATTTGAAATAAAATTAAAAGTACAGACTGCCATCTTATTTTGTCATATTTGTTTGTTAAAAATCTTTTTTTAAATTTTAAAACTGGAGAGGTAGTGGGTGTACAGCCATTAACTAACTCCCCAATTTAAATTGATGAGGCCATTTCAACTACTAGAAAGAAAACTGAATTATTCTAAATATACTTGTGATATGCAACCTAAAGATAAAAATTTTTTCATGTTAAAACAATTACCCCAGTTCTGAGGCATTTGGCAAGTTAATTAATAGGTAATATGATGTATACCTGTATTTTTATACAGCTAAATTACACTTGCATAAAGGAAGCTAAAGTTGTGAAAATGTGCTATCATCCAACACTGACTGCAGCTCCCCTACTGGCAAATCTTGGAAGATGTTTTCTCATCTTACAACAAATAAGGGGGAGGGGAATAAAATGACACATGAGTATCACTTATTTAGTATCAAGTGACACTTTTAAATACAACTATCTCTTAATTAGAAGCCTTGAAAATGCTACCAACAGTGGACTAATTTTACTTATAAACACATCTTGCAAGCTACATATTTATGTATAGCAGTTCTTTCTTTTAGTCAGGTAAAAGCCTATGGTGAAATAATGTTTCAAGTTATTGCTGCTTCCTGCAAGTTATAGGATTAATACTATTAATGTTTATAAAAGTATTAAACTTTTCTAAAGTGCTCATTAGTGAATCAATATAAATTTTGATCCTAGCTTGAACTAATTATTGCATAAATTAATGAATAAATGAGCTTTTATGTTACTGTAAAAGGGAAAGTATTTCAATAACAATCATGACTATGCTTCAATTCTTTGGCAAGTATTAAAAAACCAAGTAAATTAAATCTCAATATCATATTTGTACACTGTAGCAGTTTATCTTACAAAACTATCTTCATATTAGAAAATGTGCTATTTTTATGTCATTTATCAAAAATTATACTCTATTAATGATTAATCAAGTATTCACCATTCAATTCTATAAAAGTGTTCAATATTTAATTTATTTATAAAAATGTATATAAAATTATTAAGAGATGATACATCAGAGAAGAAGAAAGAAAAATGTGAAAGCTTCTCAGAAAAAGATTTTATTTGTACAAGCTATACACCGTAAACACAATAAGTTATAATAATTTGATACCTCTGGTATTCTGAATATTGATAGCCTGGGATACCTGCTTTTTCTTTTCATTCTTAAATGCAAGTTTATTTTCTTTCTTCAGCCTTCTGCTTTCCTGAAAGAGATATAACAATTAGATATACTCTTTAAAGCAGATTTTTTTTCCCCAGCATATTTAGATTGCTTGCAATGATATACATATTTTTTTTTCCATAGTGCTTTTTCATATCAGTAACCTGATAAAAAAATAGTCTAATGACATGTATAATGTATTAGAAACATTACTGAAAAAGTTAAAACATGTTTTGTTTATTTTATATAATTATTAAAAAAGTAATCCTATGCTTAGATACATTGCTTTTTGATGTAAAAGATCTTTAATTATGAGGTACTAAAGTTTTCATTACTACAAAATATACTTCACTTCACATATGGCTTTGAAAGCCTCTACTATACGAAATTATGAGGAATGTTTTATTTGGTTTATTGTGACGAAAAGTATTAATCTTTTTATATAAAAGGCCTTATACCATGATTCACTCATCACGAAATCTACCAAACCAATGGGACTAGAAACTTGAAAGTTGGGGCAGGTGGTTACTTCTTGGGGAGTAGGTGCTCACTAAGAAAGGATTTTTCGAAATTTTAATTAGAATTTAAATTATTTAAAAATTACTTTAAATTTTAACATGTTTCCGGTAAAATTTCGGATCCAATTAACAAAAAAAAAAAAAAAAAAAAAAAATTACATCATCTTAAAGATAAAAAAAATTAGCTATTGAATGATACTGATCTTATTTCCATGCAACATTTTGTTCAATTTTAATTAATGTTTCAAAACATGAATTGTAACAATGTTTTTATTGTTGTAAATAAAATTCAAACCATCTCATTATTTCAGCAAATCTTGTATTCACGTGCTTTTGCAATTGTTACGGTTGTGATAGTATAAATTCTTTTCTTGGGAAATTAACTCCAAAGCAGAATTTTCACTTTAGTATTTCTGAAATATTTTATCGCACCTGCTTCAAAGTAATATTTTTATAAAGCATGGCAACAGATATTTGATTTCAGGTCTGTTTGTTTTTATTGTGTGTGAGGTATACTGAAATGATTTTCGACCTTTCTTCAAGCATTTAATCTCATGCTTTCCTGCCATTTTAAAATTATGAGGCATGAAAACAATTTCAAATTTTTGTATATTGCATTATAGGTAATTTTTTTTATTAAAATTTTAGTTAGGCTTAAGAGTACAGTACTGCCGCCAAACTTGAATTTCCTCAAGTGATAACTCATCAAATTTGATATTAGAAACTAGGAATTACAAAAAGGTAGTAGTGTTCGGGAAAACGAACTAATTTTTAAATTTTATTTTCTACCTCTTATACTCCCGGGTCTGTTAGACGTCTATGAATTTTTTGCTGTCTCATTTTTTGTACCCACTGGTTCACATGGGCCTCCAGCATGTTCGGCTTTCGTGACCATATTGTTACGAACATGGAAAGTCGCTTCCCAGCAATGTTAGTCTTATAGTTGGGAAGAGAGTTTTACAGGGGTAAGCATGGAGCGACCGGCAGCAGCCATTCCGGGATCCCTGACCTTGGCGATGAACGGATGATTCCAGAAAATGTGACCCTTTTCTCGATATCTCTATTAGGAAAGGAAATATGCTTGAATATACAAGAAAACTCCATGTGGTGTCACGGCCTGTCGGAGAGAGTATACAAGGACCGCATTTGGATCAGAGAGAGAGTGTTGATCCACTTGAACGACTTTGGAGCAGTGCGAGCTAGTAAGCCGAGCGCTATTGAAAGTGCTGTTATTGTCGTTATTAGTTATTTGTTGATTGTTTGTGTTGCTAAATATCAAAGTGCTGAACTGTTATTACCTGTGAATTGTTGTCTGTTTACGTTGATAAACTGTGCAATATCTATTGTTATCTGTGCTACGTGTTTTTCCTGCACATTTGTGAATAAACCTTCATTCTCCATTATCCTGCGTGTTGGACTGTTTACACCATACACCCAGAGAAAGGCTTTTGTAACAATATTCAGCATTAATCATTCTACCGATGAGTGATAAATGAATTGAGTGAATGTTATTTGGAACTCAGTTTGTAAGTTTCATTAGCTGTGATGCATCATACAGAATTGTATTGCTAGCATTTTAAAATTTATGTCTTTAAATATTTTCCTAACTGTCAAATACAATAAAATATTCAGTTTTTTTGTTCATCTTTGTTGAGTTATCGTGTCTGAAACTGCGACGGGTAATGCTATAATTAATATAAAATACAAAAATAAAAACTAATTTAAAAGGGCAAACTAGCTGGTCGCCGAAGGCAGCTAGTAGACATATGAAAGGCAATTTCATGTTGCTGCATTTAAAATAATATACAGATCAAGTATAGTATTTTATAATTTGAAAAACATGCATGAATGGCCAATGATGAGGAAGGAATGTTCATGGTTAAGGAGTTTTTTTCATCGACAGCACTACATATTAAAGAACAATGGGCCTTTCAGATGAAAGTTCAGAAACTGTCACAAATTCACAGCAAAAATAATTTATAATTCATACATTGTTTGTTTTCCATAACTGGAAAACAAATTAAAATCATCCTTTTTGAATGACTTAATACCTTTATCTTATTTCAAGAAGTCTAGCTACAGACCTGTTTAGAGAATATTTGGCATATTAATATATGCTTATTATATATATTTTTTCTACTTTTATGACATATAGTTTGCCTACAGTAAACAAAGTTACTACTTGCTTTTTTTTATTATCTTGCATCTAATATGTTAGTAGCACAATCAAGTTAAATTGTTTTCAATTTTCTCTCTAGTAGAACTATGGTGGCACAGACATGTGTCAATAGAGTTGGTTGATACTTGAATAAAGTAACAGATGCTAAGAATTTAGAAAGATATGCCAGTAGCAGACATCCAAGAAAAATTATTTTCTCTTTTATGTACAATAAAATTATAATAATGTACTTTCCAAACAATCTCAACACATCTATCAGAAAATATTTCACTTCTCAAGTATTAAATTTTCAAAAGACAGCCATGATAGAACAGCCTCGGAATCAGGACCAAAGAGTCACAGTTTTGAGACCCAGTTCCACTCAAGAGTTGCTAGGCAAGCATATAGGATGCAAATTACATCTATTGAAGTAAAATATCCTCCTATGGTGTGGTGTAGAAATTTTGAGGGGGGTTGGACCAGGTGTCATCCTCATTACCTAATCGTGATTCAAAATGACAAGGTCTGTCCTAATGTAACTTCAAAATGGGACATTGATCCAACTAAACAAACTATGGCTTCACCTGCTCCACAAAGATGAAATATTTTATCTTACCCTTTTGGCTTCTTTGAACATGTTTTTCCTGTCTCTCCTCTGTTCTGGTGTTTCACCTTTTGGTCTTATATTACAGCTTGTAGCTACCGAAAAATTATCATCATCATCACTGTTTTCCTCTTCTTCTGAGGAGCTCTCTAACTGCTTTAACTGACTTTTTGTCAAATTTTTCTTAAGAGGATTGTAAGGAACTTTTATTTTCTTAATCTAAAAGAAAAGAAAAAAGTAAAATACAAAAAATCTTTTTTAAATTTAAAGTGGTATATACTTAAAAATACTAATAAGGCAAGACCAATATGACCAAATATCTAACCACTTGCCTGTTACAAATAATTATTTCTCAGGTGTTTTATTTTGGATACAAAAGTTAAATATTGATAATCAATTATATGTTAGTTATGGATATTTTTTCCCTACATCTGGAATTATAACTGTAAAAGAACGTTTTTAAAAGATTATTAATTGAGTGGTAAACAAAATGAGTACAATGTGTCAAATTGCCCCTCTATTTCTTAATTATATAATTTATTCCATTTTTGGCATTTAATAAATAATTTATAACTGTTATCATGACTTATTTTTATATTGTACTTTGCTTTCCTTGTATTCTAAGTTTAAAATACAAATCAATTAAAATAATTTTAATCAAGGTACCTAGATTTTCACCAGCAATTTTCTCACCGAGTTAGATTAAGGATAAAGTGTTTTGGGGGTAATTCTACTTAAAATCACCTTAGCACAAAGATATAAAAAAAATTAAAATAGCATTTTTTAAGCACATGAGGTAAATAAAGTTATGTTCTACATCTGAGAAACTGGCTGTATGAAATTTTTCAAATAGTATAAGGAACATATTTTTATAAAATTAATTTACTTTTGAAAACTTATTGGTTTTTCAGATTTAATAATTAACTAAAATCCTTTGTGTAATCAGACAGGAAATGATAAATAGTGTATTGCAATATTTTCAGGAATATTCCTGACTAGTCTTTGGGAATAAATTCATAGTTATCAGAAAAGACATTTAAAGGAACATGTTTTAAAAAAGTCTCATTCAAAGACTTTTTTAGCTGAGAGAAAATGATAAAATTCAAGCACTTCTGTTAAGTTTATTTAATGCTAACAACATTGTTTAATAGCTGATGATTCAGTAAATTTCAAGCCCAATATTTTGTATGTTAAAATAGCATTTTAAAAATTGCATATTTTTACTAACATGGAATTAATATACTTTACCTTGGATTCTTCTTTTATTACTGCTGGACGATTATATATATTGGTGTAAGTACCTGCAAAAATATTTCACAATTTAAAAGAACATAAAAGTTTTTGAGGGGTCACATGCTACCTCATCGTAATCAGAGGGGTAGTTGCATATAATCCGTGTTGTTCTATATTCAAGAACCATACCAAGTTTGATGAACAAAGTTTATTTGATAACAAGCACATAAATGGACAAAAGACGATAAACATAAACACTTGACTAGTAACACACAAACTGTAAAGACGCATCAAGTATTAGTATTCGACACAAGTAACACGACTCAACTCCCTTATGCACACAAATTTATTAATAGTGCAACAAGATTTGCACTCTTTCACCATGAGCCACAGCATCACAACAGGTCAAACTACGCTCGTTTCTCGAGTTGTGAGGCTTTTGCCAATATTCTGGTTGTGCAACAGCGCCATCTATAGTAATTCACTAGATCACAACAGTTTTCATATAAAAAGAAGTAAGTTCGAATTAGATAAGGAATGAAGATTGACGCCTAGCATTGAAAAAATGTGTGAGTAAGCCTTTTTACTTTTTCTTCTGATAAAAATTACCTCATTTTTTCCCCCCAGCTCATCTACAGTGGGTGAAGCATACAACAATTGAGTTTATAAATGTAATGGCCTCATATTAGATGTGAACAGTCATACAGATGTGATCTCAATTTATATAATTCTCTTTTTTTTATAATTTCTTCATTTTATGCTATAACATTTTCAGCAAAACAACTTATGTGTAAAATATAAAAAAAAATGAAAATTTCCTCAGATTTATTATTTCTGTAGAACCCAATAATCTCTGAAGTTTACTTCAAACTGATTTAATCTTATGGTCATTCTTTTAAAGTTATTAGAACCCATTTCAGAGTTATGAGTGGTCAGTTAGTTTGGCTGTATGGAAAAGAGATCAAACATATGATAAAAACAACAAAAGAATTAAAAATTCAATCAATTCCAGTGAATAAAACATTGGTCAATGTCAGAATTAAAAATTCAAAATAAACGATGACAAGAGTTTGACATAAAAGGGATATACAGTGAAACCTGCACTAAACGGAATCTAAAGGGACTAGAAAAATTTTCCTTTTTAGACAGTATTCCGTTTCATACAGAGCTCATTAGTATATGAGGATTTCTGACGGGACCAAATATTTTTTCCGCCTGAGAGAGGATTCTGTTTCTCACAGTGTCGTTTTAAATAGGTTTTACTGTATATCTTAAAGTGCATAAACATAGATTGCAACTGTTGAAAAATTTTCTTCGGTCTTTAAGGCAAAATCTTAAGGACAGGGAAAAGCACCCAGGTTAAAAGAGCTAAATAGAATAACAATGTAACAGCTACTCAATACACACCGCTCCCTTTTAATATGCAAGTTAACCTTCAATTTAGAGATAGAAATTAAAGTAATTCTATAGCAGCTAATTTATGGAATTACTTTTCAAAATTTAATTACACAAAATCTGAAATAAATCCGTTGAGTTAATATTACTAAATAGGCTAGATACCAACATGGTCAGATTAATACATTAAGAGACACACAATGTGCTTTAAGGAAAACAGACATAAAAATCTAAATTTTATTGACCATATTCCTGTATTTTAAAAAGAAAATTAAAAGCATAGGGTCAGGTGGGGTAAAGTGGTCATAAAATCCACATTTTTAAAGTTAGGTGGATAATAAATATAAGAATTCGTTAAAATACTTAAACTTTTTTGGTTGTTATTTTACATTGCATTATTGAAGAACACATTACATCAAAATTCGGGGAAAAAATAATTGATTTTAACAATTTTATGACACCTATTTGTCATAATTAAAAAATAAGCATAAAAACGTATAATAAGTAAGCAAAGTTTTTTTTAAAAAACATTTAACAAAACTCAATATAGTTTCAACTTTAAAAGGAATCAATTTATTTGTTCAAATTATATATTTTTAATAACCTAGGATCAAAAGTTGGCTTATCAAGAATTTTAAGGATATCTGACTCTTCAATTCCAACAATGTTATGATTTTCAGGAAAGGTGTAATAGTCTGAAATTTTAGATATTTTATTGACAGAAAATCTATTTTATCAAAAACCTGTCCAATAAGCTCTTTGATTGATCCCCCCTTCATATGTTACCAACATCTCACAGAAATACTGTGATAATTGATTACCTGCAATTGTGGATTCACTTGACTGAATAAGACATTTTCTGCTTTTTATCAAGTTTTTCTTTGCATGTTTTTTAACTGTTTTTTTTGCATCTCTTTTTTTTTTGTAGTTGTTTGATTACTAATTTCTTCAGTCAAACCTTCATTATTGTTTTTAAACTTTTCTTTTTTCTCTTGAATTCTATATTGCCGCTTTATGTATAGATGAAACAGGTGGTTATAGGGTTGTAAGTAAAGCTCATGTCAAATCTTTTAGAGAGCAATTATACAAAAATTATAGTGCAATTATGCATGGCCTTTTTTACAGTTCCATAAGTCATGTAACTTCCGTGCTCATCATAAATTAAAAGAACAGGTTTTTCCAATTCTAAAGAAAATTGGATAAAGCCAAGTCTTTGAAGCCGTACCTTTAGCCTATTTTAGCACTATCTTTATTCTATTGCTCATATAAATGAGTTACTTTGTAAAAAAAATAAAAGGTAGCATGAAATCATTTGCTGATGCACTAAAAAGTACATCCTTTTTTGCAATTGGCTGATTTCTTATATGTGTTATGCGATACTTTTGGTACAAAAACTGGGGTTATCCGGTTTCAAATCTTTAATTATAATTTGTAATATATCTTAAATTAATATTTAATTAACACCTGTCTAATAAATTAAGCTTAAGAAATTTTAAAACAGTGATGCATGTTAAGCCTATCCCTATGACCACTTTACCCCATCTTACTTCAATTACTATAAAATAATATCTGCAATTAATTCAGCTTATCTGTTAATGAGGAAGTATTCTTAATATCTATATGAAGCTTTCTACAGAGTCAATCTAATGAAAACTTAATTAAAGAAAATGTAGGAGGGAAGTTAAATTAGGTATTCCAACTTCAAACTGCTACATAAACAAACAAAATGGGTGTTTTTTCCTACTAAAGTGTTGCAATTAGTATAATGTTGAATGGTAAACTTAGTTCTTAACTATTCAAAGCTAAAATAATAATAAAAAAATTACATTTATACCAGTATTCATTACAAAGTTATAGCATTTTATTTGATGTATGACCGCTTTACCTCACCTGACCCTAATTTTCGTAATATAAGATTTTTATGCTTCGTGATTCAACTCAGTCATATATTAAAAACTGACTCTGAAAACATTGAATTATTTATGATATGAACATTTTATTGATTGTAGCCTTTGTACTTCAAACCTAAATGTACAGAACTGTGTTGCTGGCAGATGAATGCATGATAAAAAACAATCCAAGCAGGATCGTTGAAAGCAAGAAATCAAACCTCTACAGAATTTGTATATTTTAATTCTTGAATAGAATAATGTGATTACTTCTGATAAAGATAATAAATAGAACAACTTCTGATACAGAAGTTTAGGATATCAAGATTTTACTATTGGATGAGATTTCAACCATTTGACAGCATAGTGAAATGAAAATCCATGAGTTAGAACACAAGAAATCACTTACTTAGAATTGATTCACAATCAAATTCCTCTTTATTCTCTGTAACAATTTTGATTACTTTTTCTGGCTGTTCAATTTCAGCATATAGCAAAATCTTTTGTTTAAGACTGTCATCAAATTCACCAATTTCAATTTCTTCCCTAAGGAATAGGAAAGAATCCCAATTATATTTTGAAATGTTAATTAGGACAATAATAAATATTTCAAAAATTACAAACAGAAAATTTCAAATTGTTTTAAACAATCATTTATTTTAAATAATTTAATCTATTACTAATATAATAGCCCAGATCTGTCTCTCACTGATCCAGTAACATTCTGACGTCACCAAGAATAAAATTTGCACCATAGCACTGCAAGTCGTTAAACAGCATTATTTCATTGTTAGAGCACCTAAATTTCAGTAATTTTAAATTTAAAAAAGTAATTGTTATTCTAATTTCAAATTTAATAGCTCTAAAATAGTGAAATAAAATTTTCTATCGATTGATATAAAATTTATCTCGCTATGATCAATAGTTCCTGAGAAATTTTAAATTATATTAATCATATATTTCAAATTAATTTCTGTTTATTAATAGAAAGTAGTAAATCACGTCAGTGGTATAGTTTGGACGCCACGATACATTTGATAATTTATTACAATTGTTATGATATAATTTGATAATATTTTTTGGCAACACTAAAATTTACACAAAGACATCTGAAGTACAAGGAAAATTGTTAAACAACGAAAAATACTTCACACAGAATGTTGCTTCACAAGAGGTTTTTTGAATAAAGAAATATGTAAATAAAAAAAATATTTCCTGCCTTAAAACATGTTTAATTTATTTGTTTTCAATCAATGTTAAACATTTCTCTCGCATATATATCTATTTAAACACTTCAAATTTGAAGGGAAATCTCTCGAATGAAGAGGCAATTTGATTTCTAGTTTTTAAGATTTGAAATACTTTATATACAACAAGAAAATTGAAATATTTTTAAAAACACCCCTTAAAATAAAGTTTTCTTTTTAGGATTATTTAGTTAGAAGACAAACTTTTTATGTTTCATTGTATTCCTTTTATTTTTTTTAAAAATAAAACTTCAAATCTGACCATGATATATCTCACAACCCCCCTCCCCCAAATATTGAAAGGAAACAACATTGTAATTGTGCATAAAAATAAATCTGAAAATATATGCTTCAGATTTGGAAGGTTTTCCACAGTCAGATTATCTGAAATGCATTTCGAACTCCTTTTTTTTTGCAACTTATTTTATTGATTAAAAACTGGTTGTTTTTGAAATCTGCACATAAACTTGACTTAAAATCGTTAATAAGTAAATGATGGAATTTTTTTTAGCCTTTCAGTCTTCGTTTCCAATATTTATATGAATTGAATACTACTATTAGACTTTTATTTTGTATTTGTTCCAATTCATTACATCAAAATTTGACTTTTTTTTTCTTTCAAAATATAATGTGCTTATTATATTGTTAGAAAGATGCCCCAATTTTTTAAAGAAAATCTATTATTTTTCTTCCTTTTTGTTTAATTTCCTTTCACCCTACTTAGAATCACTATATGTGTACAATATACATTATTAAAAACACTTTTACAGTTATTTAATATGAAAAAAATAATATATTTTTATGAAATTTAATTTAAAAAAAAATGGAATGAACATCCTAAAAAAATCTATTAAAACAGTATATTACATTTCTTGTATGTAAAAAATACTGGAAATTTTAACACAATACTTTGCTTCTAAAACTGCACAAGAATTCCAAGAAGCATTAAAACCACTCTTTGTAACACAAGTGAAATTATGTTAACAGTAAAGGTTATTATGATCTTTGCTCAAAGCTTTAAAACAGTTCAATAACTAATTAGTGCTCCTTGCATGGGTACCAGAATAACATGTTACAGCATAAATATAAAAATAGTATAATTATACATACCCTAATATATATTTTAGCAAAGATTTAAACAAGAGAAACTGCCAAAATATTACTTCAAATCTTTATTCTTTAACAAATCATAAGAAATTAATTGCTCTAATCAAAAACTCATGCTTTTATAATTGAATATAAGTTTTTTTAAATTCCATTTTTTATTACAAATAATGGTAGATATAAGATACTAATTTATAGATAAATAACTCAAGTACCAAATAACTATTAATTTTCCTTGATTTTTAGATATTTTTACGAATTTCCCTGACTTTTCCAGATCAATAGAATTCCCCGATTTCCCAGTTCTCTTGCCACCATGTTTAAGGTTTTTTTAAAATCTCCTAATAACTGAATTTTTGTTGAATTGTTAGTCAATGAGACATAGTATTACCACTTATATTTAGTGAAAGAAAAATAATAAAATACCTATTTCACAAAACACTTACGGTTTCTTTTCTAATGGTGTGCTGATGAAGTTCATTACATGCTGATTTTCAGCTGTGAAAGTGCCACAGATTTCTTCATCATCTAAAGCACCTATTTGATTTTCATCATATTCTTTTGCAAGTACCTAAAAATATTACAAGCGAATATAGTTACAAACAAAGACAGGTTTTGTACTGGAGCTGTAAAAAGCCCTTTGCTTTATTAAAATTTTTTGTTACAATTTTTTCTTATTGATAATAAGCAATTATTGATAAAACCATTTGCTACCCATATTCTACGAGTGCAATTTAGTTGTGGAAATCTACTGTCGTTCCACAAAAAGATGAGCAAACAGGGTAAACCATGTTTTGTTGTCCGTATTGGAGCTTAATAGCTCATATTTTATCACACACATAAAAATTAGAATCGGGAACACATTCTTCTTTTCCACTTTTTCTAAACCAGTTTCTTTCACCTTATTTTTTAATAATTTCAATTTAATATTTGCACGAGAATACTTCCAGCTAACAGAATATTATTCAAATTTGTTCTTTAATTATCTTATTATAAATCAATTATTCAGCTCAAGATAATTTTTTATATGAGGAAATAAACATGTTTTGGAGTATATTTTTAGGCAAACACTGCTGGACGAACTGGAAACACGACAGAATATACAGACATTAAAAACCGCCAACAATGTTAAGACTGAAAATTTAGCATCTGACATCACATGTATTAATTTTAACAGAAGTTAAAATACTTTTCAGAAAATCCCTTTTGCATCATTGCTCATTTTTCAATTGATGAACCATATTGGGTAATTCCAAATAAAATCTGCCCAGAGACATAATATGCCACTGTGATGCACAAAAATATAAATATCACAAATTTTATATTTTTGCTTGTGTTCTATCCTTCAAAAAAGCACTTTCTTCTTACCTGCTAGCAGCCATTTTGCTACTGGAATTATCTCCTGTGTTAATATTCATAATTCATGAGCAATTATTAAATTCAGATCATTTAATACTTTTAAATTGCAGAAAAATTTATATCTGAGATTAAACTTAAGAACTCAGGCTTAATAGAGGTTAAAAATTACTTAAAAAAATTTTTTTTTATAGGATTATTTGTTTCAGAGTTGACAAATCATCAGAGGAAATAACTGAAGACTAAAAGTATTAAACAATGGAAAGTGAAAAAAAAAAAAAAAAATTAAAGTGCTATTTTTTACTTTTTCGTATACGAAGTATACAAAGAGAAAGTATTGTAATTGTCAAAAAATTCGAACTCGAGATTTTGACGAATCTCCACGTTTTAGACCTCGAGTCCGAAAAACACAATTTGCTACGGGGATGAAATTTGGTATGTGATCTTTACACATAATTTGTAGGTTTCTATCAAATTTTGGACAAAATCCGTCTATGGGAATTCTGCCCGTCTATCTGTCCACGGTCATGCGAACACTATAACTCAAAAACTTGAATAGCTAGATGGATAAAATTTGGTACACAGTTTTATCATCATGAATGTAGGTCCGTATAAAATTTTGGGCCAAATCCAACAAAGGATTGACTGTCTGTAGGTCTGTATAATCGCATACTTGGTTTACTCAAGTTAATATGGTTGGCGTTTGACCATGGCTGTCTACGAAGGAAATTATAGCGAGACACAAACACGTGCTTCAGAAATTATGGCAATCCGAATCGAAACTTCGTTCAGACATTCTCCAGATGGAAGGTATGGTGAAATCTTGTGTGATATCTGTAGTAAAATTTCTTACTCAAAAACGTTAAATAAAGTTGTGGTACCTCAGCGCGCGTAAAAATTGAGAACATACACAATTCTTTTTGCAAAATATTAAGTTTCAGGAATTCATGAATTTTATATGTTTCATTGTAAATCACCATTCGTAATTTTTTTCTCAAAATAACTAGGTCTTGGGTAAATACCCCAAGAATATTTACCTACTAGGTGTTTACCTACCCACAATACTGGTCGTATGCGAGAAAGTTTCGGGGGGAGGGGAAACAGCACCTATTTGGAGAAGTATACGAGAAAGTTTAGGGGAGACCACTCCCGAGTGGTTTACTTTAAGTGTCAAATGAGCAATGCTTTATAATGTGGTAAAGATAAAAAAATGCATGGTGTCCTTTTAAGTAGTTCAAAAGGTATATGGAGGTCACTAGTATGAATGTACCTATGGTTAGTTTGAACGTTTTTTTTGCAATTTTCCATTCGCAACATTTACCAATTTTAGTCCTCAATTAATACAAATAGAAATTTTTGCAGCAGATATTTTGAACCAATTACGTTTGATATCAAAGACAGTATACGATCTTAAAATTTATGCATTTACTCATTGTACCTCTTTAAAGCCATCATTTAGCAATTTTATGGCTTCAGGGCAGTCTGGTCTAGACGATGTAAGAGTTCGTTTAGGTTGTTCATTGTCAAAGTCTTCATCAGATTCAGCATCTGAAAACTGTCCAAAATCGTCAGAAAAGTCACTTTCTTCTTCATCAAATATTTCAATATGTACATTTGAACGTGGATGTTGCGATCTAAAAAGGAGACAAGATATTATCTGAGATAGTCAATTATAGAAAATGATATTGAAATGAATATTTATAAAGGATATTCAGACAGTAAAAAAATAAATTTTGCAAATGAAATATACATTGTGAATAGATTTGATCATAAGGAAACAGGAATCAATTTTTTAATTAGTATTAAAAATAACAATAACAGCACTGTTATTAATTTAATTTTTTAGGTAATGGTTTTCAAAGAAGGGAAGTTATGGTTAAGTAATTTTTTACGGGCGAAAATGACTGTGTCTAAAGGCAGGTTTAAAAAATCACTTGTTGTTTTCTCTAAATTATTTTAAAATTTCCCACGATATTATTTCTTTTTCTAAAACTCTTTATTAACTTTACTTTATATAAACTTCCTTTATATAAAGTAATTAAACACTGTTGTAATTACAGATTTTTTCTTTTATTTTTATATAGTTACTTACCTTATTTTCAATAATAAGACAAAAAAGAATAATAAATCTTCCACTTTGATAATGTATTGCCATTTTGATTCCCTTACAGAGTCCAAAGTATACTCAATATGTTTATGCATTTCAATTTATTTTTGTAACAAATTATAATATCTATGAGTGACTTAATTTTATTCACAATTTTATAACCAATAAGATTCAATGCCTGCACAGGCAAATCACTTAAGTGGTTAAGACACTAAAGTTCCTTTTTTTTTTTAAAAAAAAAAGTGGAAATTAATTAATTAAAAAAATTAGTGACACTGATCAGTCTTTTCTTATCTCTCTAATCAACCAACCTGGTTGGATTATCAAAGAAATCCATGGTTTGCATTTTTTGTTTTATTTTCTCAAAATCTTCTTCATCTTCTGTGTCTTCCTCAGAATCATCTGTCATCTGTTCTAATATTTTCCCCAGATCAGCTTCTATGGACAAAAAACATTAAAAAAAAGTTACAAAAAAAGATGACAGCACTACAAATAGATGCCAGGACTGCAAATAGATGAAAATCAAATATTTCAATGTATATCTATTGAAATCTTGAACACTATGCTAAATGATTCTCTAACATACACATAATTTTTTTTTGTCAAAATTACAAATATATAGATCATACATGTTTAGCACAGATTTATCAATTATGAATATAAAGGAAATTCCAAAATTGGAAAGAATATAAAATATTAATATTACATTTAAGAAGAATTAATTTTACAACAAAAATATGTAGTCAAATTACTTAAGTCCAAGATCAAGAAAGAAAATACAACAATTATTCTTTAATTCTATTCTCAAATAATAAGAATGCTATATGATTACCGATCTGCACAAAATATTTTTTACCTTCATCTTCATATGTTTTAGAGTATTTCTTACTGGAAGATTTTGGAATATCATCACTATGAGAATCTCCTATGGGAGAACAATATACAAAGAATATAATTAGAGACAATATAAACGGAAACAAAATCAGAAATTTGTTCTAAATTTTATACTAAACACATTAAAACAAAACAATTTCTAGAACACAATGCAATATTTCACTCGTGAGATATTTTAAGCAACATCTAAAAATGTTTTAAATGAAATTGGCCATTAATAGGGATGTAACGAATATTCGGCCCTTTTGTTGAATACTAAACTATTCAGCCGAATATATTCCCGGCAACAATTTTTTTTTTAAATGTGCTTTTAAATGTATTTAATACAACATATTTCAGAATTACTATTTTGTGCATTTATTAAAAAATGTCCTAACATTTATCCAATTCTAAGTTGTACTGTACATAAGTGTATTGTTACAAAGCTATAAAGTAGTTTCCCCGAGATGCTAATCTTGGCGACTTGGCTGCAAAGTTGGCGACAAAGAGAATTTTCTAGAAGGACCTCGAACTTTCAAGCTATTTCTACTGGTTTCATGAACTTTCTAGGGATGACGTCACTTCCTACGTAATGAAGTCACTTCCTGCTGAAAAGTATAAAGGCAAGCTCTCAAGCCACGAACAGTTAGTTGGATCTTGATCTACAAGCAAGCTGGTGAGCTAATAGGAAACCTTTGAGCGCTGTGTTGAGATTTAATGGTAATCTCTGTTGTGAATTTTTACAAGTGCTGTTTTAATACTTGTGTTACGTTTCTTTGCTCAGAATACCTGTAAAAATAAAGAGCTTTATTTATGTAATCTTGCTTATTGGACTGCATTCACGTACACCCACAAGACGATTTTGTCACAGTATTTAACAATGTTGTGTATCATTTATCATTCTAAAGCCTGAAATTATACTGCAAGAACAATAATTGTTCAGCATTTCGGGAAGAAGTCTGTTTGGTTTCATACATATATATTATGAAATTCAGAAAATGAGTGCTCAGTATATACTGTGCTTCCAGGAGCTGAATGATATTTTCTTGCTAAATTAACAAATCTTGGAAATTTTTCCAATTTTTTTTCACCAAATAAGTGGACATTCTATCCTAGCTATTAGAAATAAAAAAAAAAAAAATAAATAAAAAAAATAGGAATTTACTTCTAATAACTTTAATTTATCCACTAAATTTTCTTTTGTGTTTGCCATTACCACACTCTACAAAGATGACATTTTACTTCTGTTTAGCAAGTCCAAAATGAAGAGGGTTTCTCACATTTTATTATTGGAATTAAGATATTTAGAATACTACAAATAAATGTATCAAGGTGTTAATATTTTTTAAAATATGCAAAATAATAAAAAAAAAATCATTTTTTCAATTAAAATTTGAGCAGTATTTTATTTAAAATCAAAAGTAAAATGTTTTTAAAAGGTAGGTATTCGGCCAAATCACTATTCGTTACATCCCTAGTTATTTATTAATTTCAACAAAAATTCTACGGCTGGACAAAATTTCGATAGAATAATGTTTTCTTCAAAATTACATCTAAATAAATCAAATAAAATAGAAGTGATTTGGTTTGTTGGATCAATACTTTGCTTTGAAGATTCACAACCGTTATTAGAAATAAACCTCATAATTTTAAACTGTTCTATTCTCAAACCACATTAATGTAAGGAAAAATGAAACTCCACAGAGGTCAAATTCATAAACTCTTCTCTATAACACAACTTCACTGAGATCAGCAGCTACCATGGAAGATTATTATTAAAATTACAACAGAGTATATTTTAATAAAATGGTAATCAATGCTTAAAGGATATGGCTTAAGCATCAACAATGATTACAAAATGAAATAAACTAACAAAAATGTTCAAAATGCTTTGTCTTACTTTCATCATTACTTTCAGATGATGGTTTGCATATTCCTGCAAGACTGGCAATAAGCAGAGAACTTCCCTAGAGAAAGAAATGGAATAAAACATAACAAGTACATATCAGGGTTCCTACACATTTCCTCAAAAGAAAATCAAGGATTATCAAGGACTTACAAAACCAAAAAATAAGGACCTCTAAATTGAATAAACTTAACGAATTGTCGCACGCATTTTTAAATAAAATGTCTCATTTTTGCAAATTCAACCTATTAGATGACAAAGTATAATATAAAACATAGATAGAAGATACAGTACAAATTTAACACAACAAAAATTCTTAAAAATATAAGTTAATAAATTGATGAAAAAAAACCCATGAAACTGGTAATCAAATTAAATATCTTTTAATTCCAAACTTTTTTCGTTCAATTTTACACCTACGGTATTTATTTTAATTTCTTTTCAATAATTGTTTTTCTTAGTCCATGCGATTGAATAAATAAATTTATGTCCTTTGACTTTTCAGCCTCATTAGCTAAATCATTTGCTTCCCCATTTGTTTGGAGTATTTGGTTTGGAACATTTTCTTTTGTTTAAAAAAAAAAATCTATTTCCTCCTAGAGCTTTTTGTTTCAGTCTTTACTTTGGATCTTTCACTTTCTAAATACTGCATGTATTTTGCTCTAGCTGAGATGGCAAAAAGTAAGGACTTTCAAGGACTTTTTTAAAAATGGGGCATAAAAATAAGGATTTGTAAGGACTAAATGTAAAAGTAAGGACTTTTAAGGACGCGTACGAACCCTGCATATAAATAAATTAAAAGAAACTCTAAAAACAAGTTCATATATGTGGACCCTAGAACACAAGGGGCCCAAGTGACATTTTTGAAAAAATACAGTTAAATACGGAATGTAGTGGTTAAAACACTGGTCCTTTGAGTGGTAAAGAGATCCCAGTGGATTTCTTGACAGGTGCTGCTACCTAGTGTGGAGCCCCTACACCAACTAGCAAATGTACTTCATTCCTTAGAGTACTAGGAGTCTACGTGTTACTTGGATCCCTCTACATCCCACTGGTTTTGTCTTGTGACTTGTACTGGGTTTTGTGCACCCAACTAAGAAATCAAGAATAATCTCAAGCTCATCTGAGAAATGCAAGTTCTTCATTTCAAAAAGTCATGTCCAGGGGATAACAGACTTTGTTGCTTCAAATCCCATAACTCCTTTAAATCAAGATTCAAGTCATGTCCAACAATCCTCTTTTACAAGACATCAGGAAGTATTGAGAAATTCAAAGAATTATCAATGCTGGCATACAGATTAGGTCAACTTCCTGCACAGCTTCCAGTTCTTTAACCAGCTGATATGAAACCTAAACTTAAGGAAAAAAAATATGAAAATCTTAAGGAACTTCTCCAATTTGTACCACCAATCTACCATCAATTCTATATTGGGCTGCCCCATAATACAACAACGGAAGCAACAACACCAGTAGTTGAAGCAGGGAGAGAGCCTGAAGCAGGCAATGTTTATAACAGACACTGATGATTAGATTGTGTTATACATAAGAAGTATTTAATGCACACTAAAATTTAAGATAGAGTTAACTGTTTTCATACATTTGTATCAATAAAACAAATTTTAATTTCTTAAAACTACTGCAGTTATTTTATTTTATACTCTGCTTTAAGTCAAGGGATCTAAGTGACGTCTTCTTGAAAGTCAAGAGGTGTAAGTGCAAACAACAATTAAAAAAAAATTATAAAAATGCCTACAACTAAAAAAAAAAGTTATAACAGATATTAAAAGTCAAAGACCTGAATAAGATTTTGGAATACAAAAATAATGTTAATCTTTCCATTCTTTACAAAAATAATTTTTTAAACTTTAACTTTGATTTACTCAAAATGAGAAAAATGTTACTTAGATCCGTTGTGTTCTAGGGTCCGCATATATAAATTAAATTTTTAACATTTCATTTATATCTAAACTAATATGCAATCATTGCAAACAAATAAAAGGACATTTAACAAATAGTCAAATATTACACAAGACAAGCCATCTAGTTATCATATATTATTTTAAACTTCATCCTTTCCTCTCTTTATTTATTTAATTAAATTTATGAGATATTCCGGATCCCCTCAGGTAAACTCCACTTTCAGACTATTTATCCTTTATTAAAAAAATATCCTGGTTTTGAACAAAATACATTGAATTAGAAAATGAAAACTGAAATTAATGTTAATTTGTATACAAGACCACAAAATTTGAACCATGAAACGAAATTTCGAATGATTTTTTTTTCTACAGCAATTTGTTAATAAGCAAACTAAGTAAATATTTGATTTAAAATCCTAAAAATAATCCAATAATGAACTTCTAAAATGAAAAATTTTGTCAAGCATGTTATAAAATAGTATGTCACTAAAATTAAATATTTCTTACTGGCACATGATTGCTTGATACTGGAATAAGCACATTTTCTTTAATTTTTTCACCTTTCTCATTCCTTCCATCTGTATAAAGTACAAATTTTGTAGAGTTGTGCTTAGTAAACAATCTCTTCTTTTTGTGAGGCTACAAAAAAGCAAAATAAAATAATAAAATAATGTTGGTATAAATTTTAAACACAATACACAAGCTACCAATGCTACACATGTCATATGGGGGAGGGGATGAGAATAAAACCTGACATATGGTATGATGATGATATATAAGAAAATGATAAACCAATTCACATTTACCTGTAGGTATTAATGATTCCCAATTATTGTATTTTAGATATGAGTATGGCAATTAAATATAAAGCATACACTTTTCAAATAAAATAATTAAAAGAAAAGTTAAATTTAAGTTAAGTATCTAAATAAAGTAACATGCAATATAAGTAGAGTAACAAAGACAAATTTGAAAAAAGCAATATCAGACATGACATAGGCCCAGTGGCAGAATACTTTTCAATAGTCTGCAACGGAGGTTGGGTCTCTTAAGAATAGTCTGCAGAATAGTGTGGGACAATAAATATTTTGCTGTCTTTTTTCAAATACTTATATCAACTTACAACTATTAAAATACGATAAATATAAATTAAAAACCATATAACTTCTATATTATTTGTATAATATAATTGTATAAATTAAGAAACAAAAGCATATGAAGATTAATCCTTTCTTTGGGAAGATAATTAACAGTAATGAAGTATCAAGTTGTTTCAGAAGTAATATTAAGCATACTATACAAATACCTATGCAGAAAATTATATTTGGGTTCTTTTCTGTTTTAAACACAACACTTGGTGTCTTTCTGTTTTGGTGATTTTTTCAAAACAATACATCATTAGCTCATATAAATGAAATATTCTTCAATAAGTTAGATGTTATTTAAAAATTTATGCCTCCTATTTATTGTAAAAAAAAAATTAAGTATGTCAAAAAATGTCTTTCTTGTATGTTTTTAATTTAAAATGCAATAAATAATTGCTTTTTTTACGAAACAAAAACTTTGAAACTTATTTGCACATTTATCCTGATATGCATTTTAATGGTTTGTATACAAACTGATAAATTGTTCTGCGACTATGCATATATAAAATTTCATAGTATCATTGTTTATTATTTAAAACAAGGAAGAACAGAGCTGTCATCCTCTAAAATTCTTGATACAACTTTTGATTTTATGGAATTTTGCATTTGTACATACATTAGATACATTTTGAAAGTCTGTATAATAATGAATTCTATATTTCTTAACTGATACTTAGAACGTTTAAAATTGGGGCAATTTTGGCTTGGACTCTGTTCCTCATCTTTATCAATTTCAGATTCTTTTTGCGCTCCCGTTTTTAAAAAATGATTGAATTGCAGCTGTAGAGATCGATCGAAACTTCAGAGGTTTATTTTCAGCTGGCGTAAATAATGCGATTCGTAATAACGTAGCATCGCAATCGAAACAACGAATTTTATCTATGTACGTAGCCATCTCAAAGTAAAAATCACATGTTAATTCCAGAAACCAAAAGCTCAGTGCCAGAAACGTATCGGGAAGAAACGCGTAGAAAACATAGGCCGTGACCAATACCGATATGAGGCACTTAGCGTAATTCCAGGTCAAATTGCAGTCACTAGGGGAGCCCATTCAGCTTAAGGAAGAAAGGGGGGGGGGGGGGCGCCCCGCCCGCGAGAGGATTGCATATTTTAGCAATGTGCGTTATATAATATTTGTTAAGTTCTTTTGAAAGTGTGTTTAATAACTTTGAAATTTTTCATGATGGGATTTATTTTATAAGCACATGATAAACTTTATTACAAAATAGTCTGCAGACATTGCCCAAAATCTGCGACGTACGACGCAGCGTCGCGGTGATTCTGCCACTGGGGACATAGGCTTGGAAGAAAAAAAGCTGAACTTCATAAATAATTCATCGTGCCAAACATAAACACTGACAATTAAAATAAGTATTATTAATTTAAGGTAAGTGCTCCAGTAGTGGGCCACTTGATTTTTTAAGTTGAAAAACAAGAAATTCCAACATTCCAATGAAATAAGAGATCTGCCTCTGGTAGGCTGAAACCCTTATCAACTAAATACCAAAGGCACAGCCTTTATTTCCTGTTTAGTTCAGAGCTAGAAAGTTTGTTGCTGAAGTTGGTCTATGAGAGAAGTATTTTTAGCTTATTCTTAGTGATTTCCTTAAGAGGTAACTCTTCATTCAATTATCTTTTAGCATACATTCTATTTGTTTTTAAAATGAATTGTTATTGATATTATTTGATTATATAATGAATGTATTATAAACTATCTTTAAATTAAATAATATTGATAATTTGTGGATAGTGAAGGGTGGCCCACTTTTGGATCAATGTTTTACTAAATGCTCCAGTAGTGGGCCTAGGGGGGCCAGTACTGGAGCACATGCTTTCTCTCAAATAGACTTGTTTTGTGATGTTTAATAAGAAGGTTATATCTTGTAAAGTCTTTTTATTTAATTAGATTTGCTTTATTTTTATCAGAACCAGTAGTGGGTCATATGGCCCACTTCCGATACACTACTGGAACATTCTGACCAATTACTTAAATAATAAATATTTTATAGTAATGTTGAGGAAAAGACTGATGTTCAAGAATTAGTTGGGCTCTGTAATGAGGCAGACAATAATAACTATTGCATTGCTGGACCATCGAAAAATATTCCATCACCACTTAAAAGGGCTCTTCTCTGGCTGCAGAGGCAAGGTGATAAAAGAAAAAAAAAAAGATTTATTCAACATAAAATATCAAGATTTAATATCCATAATGCCCCAAACAGAACTTAAAATGGAAGATCGATAATTAGCATATACCTTTAATAAAAAATTGTTGGTTAGAGAAAAAAATGTCAATCTCATGTGACTAAAATCTATAAATAAAAGATTTCACCTATATGAAGCCATTTTTATTGCATTTTTTATAGTGTATAATGTTAATGTATTGTTATTATTACTATATATAATGATTTTATTCTTTTTTCTTTGGCACAATTGACAAATCTGGGTGGCCCACTACTGGTACATCAAAAGTTTGCCATGCCCACTTCCGGTGCATACGAGTGATCTAAGTTTTTAATTTTTAAAAAATTATATTACAATTATTTTGATATTTCAGGTGATTATTATTTTAGATAAAAGTTTGAACAACCATAAAAAAAATACAGATTAGCGAAACTTCTCAAAAGTTTAGATGATAATTGAGGAAATACCCTTAAGTGGCCCACTACTGGAGCATTTACCTTAACAATAAAATGAATAAATTTATATAAAAAGTGCTTGAGATATTAAAAATATTGTAGAATTATTATAAGTATAAAAGCAAATTAATGGATTAAAAATGAATCACGTAAAAAGTTTTGTTATAATAAAAACTATGGTAAAAATTATCTCACTAAAAAAATATGGCCATGTAAAAGCTTTCTTTTTATTTATACAATATTTTTAATCCTTTTGTATTATTGTTGTCCCTCCAAAAGAAGAAAGAAAAAAAGTATGAAAACGATTTTTTCCCATTGTTAATAAATCAAAACACAAAAGCTCGCTCAAAAAGAAATACCAACTTCCGTTAAATAAATAAAAAAACTGCAACACTGGATGCGAAAACTAATAATAAGGGAAAAAAAAAAAAGAATCCACCATGAATGAATTAGCATTTACTTGATGACCTTAAATTTTTTTCACATGTTACTATCAATAGCATCACGCCAAATCACAAATTTTAAAATAACCAATTCTAAATTTTTGAAAATAGTCAACACCAGACTGCTCTTTGCTCATCATTTTGTATTGAACATTGTGAATTGAAGAATATGTTTCAATGTGCATTCTTCCTGATCTATCAAATCTGACATTATGTTGAATGTGCACACAGCGTGCAGTTTTTGTTTGCATGCGTACCCCCACACCCAACACATTAACAACAAATTTAATGCAGAGTTGCATCGATCTCAAGAATGTTAAAATCCAATGCTGAAAATGGCGAAGTCAGCGTTTCTGTGGAAATGTGTCATGTCTGAGTCATTACAAGGAATGCACACTTTTCCTCTGACATCAATATTTTTCATACTTTTTACAACAGATACATCAGTTTCCTTTCAGACAAGTTTTAAGTTAATTTTTTTTCCTAGCCATTCACACCAGAATTTTTTTTTCATTTTTATCAATGTCCTGCAATTTTGGACTATTGGAAACGATAGTAGCTATCCTGTTGATAGACAAACGTTAGGGAATGAAAACTAACAAAAATTGAATGGCTTCCTTCACAGAGAGCTAAGGATATTTTTCTCACAAAATTCGGATTGGAAGAAATTCATGGATGATTTCCATCCAATCAGAATTCGGAAATTTTGATTGGATAAAATCCCAGTGGCAGAAACACCGTGACGCTGCGTCGTACGTCGCAGATTTTGGACAGTGTCTGCAGACTATTTTGTAATAAAGTTTATCATGTGCTCATAAAATAAATCCCATCATGAAAAATATCAAAATTATTAATCACTCTTTCTGAAGAACTTAGCAATTATTATAAGACTCACATTGCTAAAATACGCAATCCTCTCTCCCTCGCGCAATCTTCGCCCGCCCTTTTTTTCCCTATGCTGAATGGGCTTCCCTAGCTGACCTAGTGACTGCGATTTGACCTTCAAGTATGCTAACTGCCTCATATCGGTATTGGTCACGGCCAATGTTTTCTACGCGTTTCATTCCGATACGTTTCTGGCACGGAACCTTTGGTTTCTGGAAATAACATGTGGTTTTTACTTTGAGATGGCTGCGTATATAGATAAAATTCGTTGTTTTGATTGCGATGCTACATGATTACGAAAAAACTTAAAACAGCATTATTTACGCCTGCCTGAAAATAAACCTCCGAAGTTTCGATCGATCTGTACGGCTGCAAATCAATCATTTTTTCAAAACGGGAGCGAAAAAAGAACACATTCTGAAATTGATTAAGACGAAGAACAGAGTTCAAGCCAAGATTGCCCCAATTAAAAACGCTCTAAGCATTAGTTAAGAAATATGGAATTCATTATTATACACACTTTCAAAATGTATCTACATATGTGCAAATGCAAAATTCCATAAAATCAAAAGTTGTATCAAGAATTTTAGAGGAAGACAGCTCTGCTCTTCCTTGTTTTAAATAATAAACAATGTTACTGTGAAATCTTATATATGTATAATTTCAGATCAGTTTGCATACAAACCATTAAAATGCATATCAGGATAAATGTGCTAAAAAGTTTAAAAGTTTTTGTTTCGTAAAAAAAGCAATTATTTATTGCATTTTAAATTTAAAACATACAAGAAAGACATTTTTTGGCATACTTAATTTTTTTTTACAATAAACAGGAGGCAAAAATTTTTAAATAACATCTAACATATTGAAGAATATTTCATTTATATGAGCTAGTGATGTATTGTTTTGAAAACTTCACCAAAACAGAAAGACACCAAGTGCTGTGTTTAAAACGGAAAAGTACCCAAATATAATTTTCTGTATAGGTATTTGTATAGTACGATTAATATTACTTCTGAAACAACTTGATACTTCATTATTGTTAATTATCTGCCCAAAGTAAAGATTAATCTTCATATGCTTTTGTTTATTAATTTATACAATTATATTATACAAATAATAAAGATGCTATATGGTTTTTAATTTATGTTTGTCGTATTTTAATAGTTGTAGGTTGATATAAATATTTCAAAAAAAGAAAGCAAAATATTTATAGTCGCGCACTATTCTGCAGACTATTTTTAAGAGACCCAACCTCCGTTGCAGACTATTGAAAAGTATTCTGCCACTGGGGATAAAATGAAAGATGATTGGACGGAACAAGAAAGAAAAGAATACAATCTTCAGGGCATTCCTCCCAATGCTGAACTTTGACCCCAAAGCGGGGCAAAATGCTGGTACATCACTCGGACAGTGTACGGCTATCGGCAGAATTACGCAATATCCTACGAATTCGAAACTCTTTCGCCTTAGAGCCATACACAAAATTTACACACGGCACACAGTTTTCCTTTTGCATGAACAACCCCCCCCCCACACTTTAACAAAAATTTTAATGCAGATTTACATCGATCCCAAGAATGATTAAATTCGATGCCGAAAAAGTGGAAATCCGCGTTTCCGCGGAAATGTGTCATGTCTGCAATATGTAGTAAAGTACCCACACATTTAGCCAACACAATTTCTTTCTTTTTTCTTTTTGCTGATTTATAATAAACTTTTCTTTTAATTATTTTGTGCATAAGACATTTCATATTTTATGAACAAATTATCATTCGCTAGCAATAAGTGTACAGCATTGCCCATGGTATAATAACTTCAAGAAAATAAAAAAGCCCAGAAATGACAAAATAAAGTTTTAAAAACTATTGAAAACAAAAGATGCAAGTGTTGTTTCCCCAGATGCTTGGAAACGTTGAGCAACATTTTATGTTGTGAAGTAGACTCTCCGACCATTTTCAATGTGGACGCTTAGATGAATCACGGTGGGGTGTCACTCGTGAATCGGGAAGTTATTCTGCATACTGCTTCGTTGCTGCTGAAGTATCTCCCTATTTGATACTGGTGGATTTCATTTACGTCATTTTCTCCACTGGCGAGTTCAAACACAGCCATGTCAGATCCTTTGTTGAAATACTTACAGATGAACTTGATAGACTTCACAGAATTGCAATACTTTTCATTGATAAGCGTATTGAACATTTTTCTTAACAAAGGGCAGTACAGTACAATCCAAGTATTGTCCACAGACACTTCTAATCCTTGAAAACTGATGTTTGCAGTAAATCCCCATCCGGCGATATAGTAAATATCCATCCTGTTTCAAAAAATAGTGTGGGTATCGCTTTGTGCAAATTCCATCCCTCATACATGGAGAACAATGGGCCGTGCACCATCTGCTTTGTTACAATGCAAAAAAGATCTGGGTCTTCTTGCGGATTAGAGATAAGTGCACGATGTTGCCCATGGCATAATGACTTCAACAAAATAAAAAAAAGCCCAGAATGACACGAAATAAAGTTTTAAAAACTAATCAAAACAAAAGATGCAGTGTTGTTTCCTCAGGTGCTTGGGTACGTTGAGCAACATTTTCTGTTGTGAAGTAGACTCTCTGATCATTTTCAAAGTGGATACTTAGATGAATCACAGTGGGGTGTCGCTCATTAATTGGGAAGTTAAATATCCTCCATACTGCATTGTTGCTGCTAATATATCTTCCAATTTGATACTGGTGGATTTCATTTAGGTCATTTTCGGCAAAAAACATGCAGAAAATCATCCTAAATGACACAAAACATTAAATAAAAAATTTTCTAGATTAAATTTAAAAATTCTGACTTTGAGGTGCATTGAGTCACCATTACAACTACCTGTGTGTCAAATTTCATATTTTTAGTTTAAACATCGCATGCACACACAAACATTGCCTTTTATAAATATAGATTAATAAATGTAATATCTCAGAGAGCTTGGTTTACAGATTCTACAAAATTTTGATGAAATAAAATATGAAAGCAAAATGTATTAGGATATTAACTCAGCTTTCAACAATGAAAAGTATTGTTGTAAATTATATCAAAAAATATATTTTTAAAAATTTGTTAAAGTTAGAGAAAATATTGTATGGCAACATTTTTGTTTAAAACAAACTTTTAGACGTTTAAAATAAACTTCATTAGAACGGAAATTGTTTGTCCTTTCTTATCTCTTTAAGACTGAACTCGCACGATCGTGTGGGTTAGACTTTAGCTTATATTTCTGTTCCTGGTTAGATATATGCAGTAAATGCCAGAAGAAATTATTTCTTTTGTTTCCATAATCTCTATAGATCTATTTTCCCCTTTGGATGGCAGATATAATCCATTTTTGAGTTGTAGTCGGTGTTTAAACCATTGCTTAAAAAATACGATCGGTCTTAAAGGGCTATGGTGTATCTATTTTCTTGATACGATTATTAGAAAAAATGCAATAGAGAAATGAGTATGAAAAAATCACTCAAAAATACTAAATAAATTTTTTTCTAGAACGAATTTTAAAATCGGGCTTCGAGGTGCATTGAGTCACCATTAGTACTACCTGTGTGGCAAATTTCAGGCCTGTAAGTGCAATATTTTAAGTCTAAACATTGCAGACACAAATATTGCGTTTTATATAGAGAGCGAGATAATGATATCCTGGTAAGGATATATTTTTAGTTTCTATAATTGAGAATCAGTACTGAACAAAAAATATACCCAACATTTCAAGAAATTATATTAGGAAACTTATTGATTATTAAATTTAAAAGCATACAGAAGAGTAGGTAACATTCTAAAAATATATTTCAATTAGTTATTTGCAATGAGAAATAATGACGAGTTTTAAGTATCTAATTTATTAACATGCATGCTATACGTGTCTAAACTATGAAAAGATCAGATTGAAAATATCTTACCATGGTTAATTTTTGTTTCAAAGTTAAATCTTTGTTCCAAATGCTTTTTGAATATTTTTTTTATTCAATTCTGAAAAAGAAAGGATAAACAAATTATAACATTTCCTTTTGTAAATATATTTTCAAACTTTTGAAATGAAATTTTGTAATTTAACACAATACAGTAAATTAGCCAATCTATCAACAAAGACAAATGGCACATAATGAATTAGAGGAAAACTTTTTAAATGGAAGCCAATGTATGTAGCGTAAATTAATAAAGTTTATTTGCATTAAAATATTGAGTACAACCACAGATAACTGAACTAAAGTGGGGTGTGTGTGTGTGTCAGATAATGATTTTTTCCGTTTAAGCTAAGCTATTACTATTTTGCATCTAATTACAGTACATAATTCTGAAATGTTTTAAGTGTAAAACAAATTCAAAACTCTCTTTGTAGGCTAAACTCGTGTTCTTTATTCAAGTTAAAATTACATTTTTAGTTCGAACATTCACCTCTCTGCTGCTGTATTAAATACTACATTACTAGAGGTGTAACAGATCAATGCTGCTAGAGATGTAAAATCCTAATCACTTACTGGTACATGAGTTCGATTAGAAAATAAGCAAAACTAAAAATTCTGCCAACTACATTATCTGTCTCACTTGTAAGGAACTAATCAAGAACATACATGAAGCCTATTATGGTTTGAAGTTTATGCTATGAAGCTTACAGTTTGCAGAGTATTAAAATCATTATTTCTTCATCTGAAATTGTAACTAAGAATCTGTATTTTTGCTGAAATAAGATCAAAAGCATTTAAATCTATTAATGCATTGACACACAAATTAATTTAATACATATATTTCAATAAATTTCTAATAAATTATGTTTAAAACACCAAGAGTAAGTTAATTGTGAAGTAAAATTAAAATCGGAGAAAAAAAAATTTTAAAATAATTTTTAAAACTTTTTTTTTACATAAATATTCAAGATTTTCAAAATACAGTAAAATATCAAAAAATAAAAATCACTTTCTAATTCCTTGCATTACCTGAAAAGTAAATCGAAGGAAAAAAAAAAAAAATCCAAAATGATGACACTTTGACTTCAAAATCTGGGTAACTGCTGGTAATACCTGCTGAAAATAGTTTAGAAGTTTGGCAATGCCTATTAACTTCATAGAAATAGCAAAAAAGAAACAGTGGAATGCATTTGATTCAGTCACAGAAGTGAAATGAAACTGTCCTATAAATAGAACACTGGGCATTAACAAGTTAAGAAGGTGAAGTTTCAATGACAATACATATCCAGATGATTAAGAAGGGAAAAAAGCAGGGTTACAAACATGTTAATTTAATTTTTAGCTAATTTGATAGCAAAAAATACTACTATTTATAAAAGAGAATAAAAATTTGTTTAATTGGTACCCACAACCATAAAAACTTCAATTGCTCGTTATATAATGTGTTCTAAACATTAAATATAAAATATCTGTAAAGAATGGCTAAACAGTTCTTTAATATTTACAATTTTAAAATGTTTTAATATTAAATTGAAATTTAAAAAATATAACTGAAAATGCGAAGTAAAAATTTTATTCTTACTATGGGAATCAGAGTTACAATTCTCTGCCTTTAAATAAAGCTATTATCATAAAAGAAACAATTGCACAAATAGGTACTTATTGATATTTTACAAAGATTCGAAAAGAAAGGTCACCGAAGTCAATTGCAAGATGTTAATTCTCCGAAAGACATTTTTATTTACACTAAATAAATATCAAGTAAGTGAGTAAAAATTTCGTCAGAAATATTCGACCAACCGAAATGACAAGAATTTGAAAAAACAATTCACCAATAAAAGATGAAAACTTACGTAACAATAATACAAAACCAAGCAACTATTATTTAGTATAAATAAATGCAATAAAATTGAAAAAATAAACAATAAAATTCTTATAAAACTTACGGAAGAGGATATAAACTTAAAATTTAGAAAACTTTTAATAAAAAAAAATATATCTTCTCCCGATGTACGCAATACAACAAAAACAATAATAATACACGTGCGACCGAGTTAAGAAGTTAAGATGTTACATTGCTTCTCTAATAAAGTTATATGTTATCAGGAATAAAACTTTGCTTTTAATTAATTTATTTTTAAAATATAACGCTTTAACAACTTTTAAATAATGAAGTCAAAATTTTATCATTTAAAAATTATAGATTCAATTAAAAATATGCATTTTATATCAAAACTTTTACCTTTTGAATAGTCAAAAAGATTTTTTTTTTGTTGCAAGAAAGAGCTTTCGAACAAAACAGAATTTTAATGTCATTAAACATAGATTTTTAATTCACTTTAAAGTTACAGATAATTTATTTTTCAAATCTTTCCAAGTGAGAATACATATTTTTATTGGAATGTTACCCTTACGGCAAAATATCAAACTAGAACTTTTTTCTCGGAGTTGTCAAATTTTTTTTTTTGGATATCTAACCAAATGAGCCAATCATATTTCGTATTTTAACGTAGCTTTGTTATGTGATTGAAAGTACGTGGTTGGGTAAATCTATTTTGTGAATATGATCTATATACTTTTGAAAATTATCAAAGAATTTGCTTGTTTACTCTTTGGTATATTTCAAGGAAGAATCAAGTTCATGCATTTATAAGACTCTGTATGTAATCTCAGACTGAAGCGAACAGATTTTTGAGTTTTTTTGACCCGCTAGAGCGTTTGATTCTTAGTTTGACGAGACGATTTTGTTTGTTCTGCAGCCATATTTACATGTCTGCCTTTTGTTTAGACGGTTTTATGACTCCCGTCATTGATTTTTCCCCAAGCTGCATTTTGTTGCTGAAATCTCTGAATTTATTCCATCGCTATAGTATCTGAATATTTGTGAACTATCGCTTAAACTACCTGCATCGTTTGATTGTGTTTATTATTGTTTTCGCATCGTTGCCTACAGATTACGATCCGTAATTAACTCGGAAGTAGACGTTGAGACGCTCTGGAAGTGTGTTTCCAAAGCAGAGTGCTGTGTTTTTAAAATATTGAACTCGATCTGTGACTAGTTTGTACATTTGTGCAAGGCGTCCGGTTAACCTAAAAACCCAACTTAACACATGTAAAGTTTGATACATTAAATAATTATCAAAAAATGGTAAGTAATAGTGTGCTCGTGCGAAAAAATGTTGAGTAATATCAAAAAGCTTCTGTGAATAAATTGATTAAAATATTTAATATTCGAAAAATATGGTGTATATAAATATGTTTGAAAGTTGACTACATGCACATTCTCATTTTTGTAAAATTGAATTGGAATAGTTTTGAAATATCTTCTTAGGTATTGAGTGAAATGAAATTTTTACTGGTTGTTTTCATTTTGTGTAGTAAATCATTTTATTTTGCATTTATTTACTCAGGATCCACTCTAGAGATCTGTGTATGTGCTGCTTTCTGTTATATACTGGTACTTATTCACTTTGAAGTGTTGACCCTTTTCATGTTTTCTGTCAGTTTGGCTTATAAAACATTTCAGTCCCAAAATTTTTAGCATCATTCTTGATCTTTTTACAAACTAGCAGAAAAGAAAGTAACTTTCTAAATAGTTGCATCTTAGCTTTTTATATCTTGTATTTTGAAAGAGTTAGATGACTATTTGTTCACATCTGTTCAGGTTTTCAAATGATGAATTTGTGTGGAACATAGCGCAGGAGCAGTAGCAAGTATGCCTCCAGTACATTAAATTCTATTAAAGATGCTTCATAGTTTATTATTATTTTTTTATCATAATGGCCTTTAAAAATGGCTGATATTGATATGATGTAATTCTTTTTTCTCTAAAAAAAAACATGATTTTTACATTCACACCAGCCTCTTGGATATTTGCCGAAACACCCATAATGCTTACTCTTTCTCGATTCTTTGATGAACATACAGCTTTTTACTAAAGATATTAATTTACATTTTGAAAACGAGCAAAGCAATTATCTACTGAATTCATTGATAAATCGATATAAAAGCCTCAAGTCATTTACTCTAAATTCTATTTGTTTATTTTTTTTTTTTACTATTATGTTTGTCGTGAGGTTAAATTTCTGTGCAGTGCTATTAGGATCATAGCTTTAAATAGTTCCTAAAAATGTATGACATTAATTGAATAGTATGTATAATTAAACTTTCCTTTCTGTATTTAAAGTTATCAAATACCTAAAAAAAATTATACTATAAAGAAAAATTATATTTTAATATTATATTTAAGTCGGGCTGTTGAGTTATCAACTGTCAATTCACTTCATTGGTGTACTGAAATATAGGTAAGGAAGTGATTATTTGCAGGTACAGAACCTGTGAATAAAATGTTATTTGCTGGTACTGTACTTCTGAATAAAACATGGCTTCCAGGTGTACTACAAGTGCATTCTTGTTCTTTTAATGTTTATGATAGTCTTTCTAATGAAATTAATGTACATTAAAGTTCCAAGAAAGAACCTAGTCATGTATGGCTGCATTTTAGATGCTGATCTCCAAGTTGCTGGAGACGGTATATTTATTCATTCAGTGATGTAGTATATTGTATCATTCAATGATGAAATTCCATCTCTTTACAAGTTATTAGTTGAGGTCAAATTTAAAATACAAATGAGCTCTATAGCCTAAAAGAGCTGTCATCATCTTGTAAATTTATGTCAAAAACATTTTGAGTTAACCACCATTTAAAATTTAAACAAACCAGGGAAATGTAAATATCCTCATACCTTTCATAAGAAAATTCCTGTGGCTTAGTCAGTAAAGTCAGTGGTATTTCTGCTCGGAGGATGCAGATTGTTACCTCGCCAGTGCAATTACCTTTTTCCTCCACCCCTACTACATGAATGTTCTGCTTGAGAATTTGAATTTTGGCTAATCTATTATATTATTTGTAAAATTAAATATAATATTAAATTTTACTTCTTTATCTAAATTTAGTTAATTATCAAACATTGAAAGTAACTCCTATTCTTCCTCTCCTCCCTCCCATACTTAAAAATGTTCTAAATTATGCCTATTATTATTATCCAAACTATTTTATTTAATTAAAGTATTATATAGAAAAAAAGTCACAATTCCATCTTTAAAGCATCACCATAGCATATTGATCTTGCTTTTATAATTAAATGGTTGAATCTTTGCAAAACAGCATTAGTTTACTAAATTTGAAAGGCATATTTGCTATCAAATAATTTTGATTAATTTATTACCTATCTGATGTGTTTTGATGTTTGTTAGGTTCAGGTTGTGTCTGCAATATTGTTTCATCTTTGGAGTAATTTTTTCTCTCTTTGATTTTTATGCAGTTATTTTGCTGAAGCATGTTTAGTTTTATTTTATTTATTGTATTTTAATGTTTTTTTTTAATTTGTAAAAGTATGAATTGCTTTTATTATTTAAAAAATATTATTTTCATTTATATTATGCTAGACATTCTTATATATAAATTCATAAAGTTTATTTTTGTTGATGATTGTTACCAGTATCTTGTATTGTAAGCAAAAGAGAAGCTTGGTGCATTTTTTTTCTCTTTATTTTGGCATTTTTATTTTGTGTTCTGCTTTCTTCTAGAAAGTATTGTTTTCATTTATTCTTTAAGCTGTTAGTTGCATGTCCAAACTTTGGTTCTTTTGCTTTTATCTATTTTCAGGTTATCTGCTCATTTTTAGAGATATTTTTGAAATATCAGCCCATTTAAAAATGTAGATCTGAATATATAAACCTTCATGAGTGGGAGTGTCACAGAGAATAAAGCGTGTTTATCCTCTTTGAAATGTCTCTGTGTGTAAAGCCGATGAGTGATAATGCATAGGCGAGAATTAAAGGAAGAAAGAAAGCAGGAAGAAGGTAGTGATGATGATGAGGGAAATTCAGATCTTACGAATTGGATTATTGCAGCCATTCGAAAGGTCAAGTATCAAAAGCAGAGACCATCTTTGGAGCGTATCTGCAGTGTGGTACGCCAAAATCACAGGGTTGATCGTCAAGCTATTAAAGAAGAGCTTGAAAAAGCTGTTTCTAATGGTTTAATTTTAAAGGTATGTTTATTGCTAAAATGACATGGAATTGTCAGAAATTTAGCTTCTACCATTTTGATATAGAGTTAACAAATATGCACTTTTTCCATTACTATTGACAAAACTTGAAATTAGCTTGAAGATTTTGAAAGAATTTAGAATTTGCTTTTTAAAAACAAAATCTTAACAAAATGATGCCCTTCAGGAATATTTTAAAGTTGCTAGAAGAGTTGTGCTCCCCTTCTCCAGGGAAGGTCAATGATAGTTGAATTGATGGTTTGTCCACCTCATCAGACACCCTTTGAGGATGACTGGCGCATGAGTGTGCAAGCTACTCGTAGCATTAGCATTCAGCCGTCCCCAAAGGATTAAATTAAAAACTGTAATAAAGAGGAGAAAATTAATTTAATGATGGTAATTTAGGTGCTTTTCATAGATCTGTTTAAAATTGACATTAAGGTTTATTATTTCATTATTGATTATTTAAATTCAAAACCAAAATGCATCAATAAATTGATTAAAAAACAAAATGATTAAATGAACTGTGTAACTAAAACCAGCTAAGCAACAGTATTACTATTTAAATCATGCTGCCTTTCGATGAGAAATGCAAAGACAGCTACTGTTTTACAATTCGCAGATTTTGGCTTATAATTTTAAAATGCAATAAAATTTGGAAATTCTAACAGCATTACATATGAAATTGAATAAATTCTGAAAATAATACCAAACATATATATACATATAGGATTTAAAATAAGTATGATATGTTTTTTATAAAAGTGTAACTTCAGATTTTGGCTTACCTTTTTATACATAGTAAGTAGATATGTTATATATCTTATCAAGATTGGCTATTGTAGAATAATACTTATGTCTTTAGTCATGAAAGATTGCAAAATCTAAAAAGTATTATAATTTCAGTCAGAATTCCCAAAATATTTTAGTAAGATTTACATGAACTTTGAAGATAGGTTAGTATCATTGTTGTATTAGTATTAATATAATTTTACAAACCATTATACTAATCTAGACACTTAAAAAAGATTAATAAAATAAAACAAATGTTTTTCTTCCCTGATAAAAAAAAAAAAAAAAACCTTTTTACTTAACATATGCAAATAGAATTTTTATATTGAAATATAATTTTTTTTGTGAGTAAATAAATTTTTATGAACAAATCAGCTTAATTAGGGTGCTGTATCTGTATCTGCATCTGCTTTTAAATTGGATTTAAAAAAAAATCAACATCTTATAATATTGGAGTATTACTTAATTTTTTTTTTTTTTTAAAGTTTCTGAAGTCTTGTTTAATTAAAGTACCACATTTGCTGTGAAAAATGTTAATAGTCAATTTTTTTTATAAATTGCTTTTGATCTGAAAAATTTGCTTATCTAAAATATAAATACCTTTGTAGGTTGAAATTAAATGACTTAAAAATTCTATAGGATATTTGATCAGTCTCGGCATTATTGAAAGTGTTTCTTAGTCTTGACATATATTTGGAACATATAAATTTTTCTAACATCATTATTTTATATTTTAGGTTTTCACCAAGGGCCTGTGCTCTTACAAAGATCCTGGAACTCTGTGCAATATGAAAAGTCGGACTCTTAGAATACATCCTGGAACTGACATGCGAAAGGTCATTATTAAAGCCATCAAGGAATTGGGTGATAATAATGGCTCTACACTGCGCTCTATTGAAAAATATTTGAGACAGACATTTTCTCTGAATATTGATCAAGGAGCAGACTTAGGACATCAACTTTTGCAATCTGCCAAAAGGGCTGTATCGGCTGGACATATAATACATGAAGGCCGGACATATCGTCTGAAAAGAAATCCCTTTCGACGGGCATCTGCTGAGTTTGGTTCATCATCAAGTTTCAATCGTGGCAATATTACTTCAAGTCCTCAAAAGGTTAATATAAATTTTTGTCCGATCTCTCTCCATTTTATTACATGTCTCTGTATTATGTTTATTGACATGCTTAGTTTTTGAATTCTTTTGTATTATTGAAGTTTAGTGTTACCACTCTAAATAATTCATTCCCAGCTATATGGTTAAAATATTTACAAATATGAATGACAGCATAATTAAAGCGTATTTCTGTGAGAAAGCACGAGCATAATTAAAGTGTATTTCTGTGAGAAAGCACCATGTTATAGTTAAGTTGTAGTTGATAGTACTGTGAAAGCTATGTGATGTATCATTAATATCCTGTTAAATAATGCTGAATATGATGCAAAAGTATTTCAGAATAAAGGATTCAACAGAATATAGTTTTAAACATAACCAGTGTTCTTGTAGAATCAAACTTATGTTGAAATGGGAAGGTTTAATTTCAAGGAACTTTTTCTGCATCTACTTCTTCATTTTTGCCTATGATAGTACAGCCTTTTACAAATGATATATCTATTCGTAGCTTTGTATGTACTGTCAACTCAAATTATTATTGAATGTAATTATTGATTACCTATTCTGAATGAATACATTCCACATATATCAAGTCTTACAGTTCTTAAGATGTTTATTTTAACCTGTTATCACCTGACTTAATTTAAAGCATAGGTTTCTGTAAACTTTAATCAATGAAAAATTGGTAAAATATAATTTTGAAAATTCTTTTTATAGATATGCATTAAAAGATAGTAAAATACCAAAATAAATAAATAAAATACTTGCATCATCTCAAAAATAAATGAGAGAAACAAATTCAGAATGACAACGCTTTCACTTCAGAATTTGGCTAATGGGTGGTATTATACCAGTTGAAAACAGCTTAGGAGTTTCGAAACACATATTGACTTATTATACAAAGCAGAAAAGGTACAATGGCATGCATTTAGTTTAGCCATGGAAAGTGAAATTGTGTGGCATTAATGAGCGGGAAAATAGTAAACAAATTAAAATCTTTTGTGTCCACCTCTTATTTTTAACATTTTCTTTGGGACTAAGATAAATCATTCATATATACAGACATGACACATTTCCGCTTTTTCGGCATCGGATTTAATCATTCTTGGGATCGATGCAAATCTGCATTAAAATTTTTGGTAATGCATGGTGCACACACAAAAGATGTGAAAAGCACACAAACAAAAACTGCCCGTCATGTGCACATTAAAAATAATGTCAGATTTGACAGATAAATGCTCAGGAAGAATGTATATTGAAACATATTCTTCAATTTAGAGTGTTAAATACAAAATGATGAACAAAGCGCAGTCTGCTGTTGAATATTTTAGAAAAAAGATTTTTTACGTGATGTGCAAAAATTTTAGGTCATCAGGCAAATGGTACCAAGAGGAACTTGATAGCAATGAGAAAAAAAAAATTAGGAAAAAACCCCAATCAAAGAAAGAAAGCAAAATTTAGAAAATGGAGGAAAATAGCAAACTGAAGCATAAAAGAAAGCTTGAACTGTTAACTCAAAAAATGAGAAACAAAAGTTTTATTAATTATGTATAATCAAAAAAAGTTTTTACATGGCCATATTTTTTAGTGAGATAATTTTTACCAGTTTTTATTTTAACAAAACTTTTTGCGAATTCATTTTTCATTCATTAATTTTTTTTAAATAATAATTCTACAATATTTTTAATATCTCAAGCACATTTTTGTTTAAATTTATTCATTTATTGTTCAATTAATAATACTTATTTTACTTCTCAGTGTTTACGTTTGACACAATACTGTATTTATGAAGTTCAGCTTTTTTTGTTCCAAGCCTGTGTCATGTCTGTATATATTTAGAGAGAGTTTGTTGTTTTTGTAGTTTCATGGAATTCAAATGGATTACTAGGTAAAGTGAAAGGCCTGCACGAGTTTGTTAATTGAACCAACCCAGATATAATGCTCATTCAAGAAACACTTAAATGCCAGTTATAAAATTTAAAGTTTCTAATTGCACATTTTATTCCACGCTGAGCACTTCTGTCAATGAATTACTGGAATACATATAAAAAATTCAGTTCCCCATAACTACCAACCAAACCTCATGTTTAAGTATATTGAAGCCACAATGGTGATAGTTTATTTTAGAAATTTACCCCCAACCAACTTCATATCGGCTTACAACTCACCCTGTAGTGATGTTGCATGTACACTCGACTTTGTGTCTCTCTATGCCTATAACACAGCCCCCTTCATAGCCGGAACCCTAAATGCTAAGCATAGACAATGGCACTGCTTCAGAAGTTGCAAATTAGGTATGAAATTACTTGATTTTATTAGATGCAAAAATAGTGGCCCCAGATAAGCCAACCCACCCACTTTTTCAATGGAACTTCGGTCATTGATTTAGTACATAGGGTACTTTTTTGTACGAAAAAGTACCCTATGCAATAACAGCAAAAAGCAAAAACACTAATGGAACTTTCTAGTGCCCACTTACCAGTAAAGTTCTGGATCGACTCGGGCACCCTAGCAGATGTACCGAAGAGATTCATACCAAATTGGAGGAAGTTCAAAAATTACCTACTTCAGTGTGCAAAGATGGAGTAATAATGTGTTACTTCCCACAGTGTTGGAAAACTGCTATAATCATCCTGATTTATAAAAAAAAAGGGGGTGGGTAGGGAAAGCAAACAAGCGGACAGCTATAGGCCTATTGGCATACTGTCCTCATTATGTAAAATTATAGAAACTAATTTTGAGTAGCTTAGAGAAAGCCACTGGAGGACAGCTCATACTTTTCCAGTTCAGATTTATTGGAGGACTATCTACAGTTATGCAGCTAACGAGATGAGTGAATTTATCAGTGACGGTTTTTAACCAAAAAGCTGACATGTCTGCAGTGTTCATTGACATAGCAAAGATGTTTGATAGAGTCTTGATTGATGGGACAGTATACAAAATGATGATGATATGCCAACAGATTTAACCTCTCGAGAAATCTTGACTTAAAGATAGAAAATTTATGATGAGAGTAGGAAACGGAATGTCATCTCATAGAACAACAGAAGCAGGCATAGTACAGGGGTCCAAATTAGGGTCTTTATGCTGCAACATATTCATTGATGACATCTGGCAATGAGACAGCGATTATGAATACGCACACCAGCTAAAACACTGCCATGATGGCTCATTCAGTGGAAAATTAAAATTAATGTAGATAAATGTCGGCATTGTATTTAAGTAGACTAAAAGCACCCCCCCCCAAAAAAAAAAAAAAAATTGGAGAGATATAACATGATGTGATGAAATGAAATATTTGGGAGACACACTAGACAAGACTTGCTTATAAAAATCACATAGATAATATAAGCAAAAAATTAAGCATTCAAAAGACCAATTCTACCTGCTATTGAGAAAGGAATCCAAATTCTCATTAAGGAATACACTGCTATATAAATCCATATTGTGTCCACTAATCAGCTACTCCTTTCCAATCTGGGGAGCAGCAGCAGCAGCAAAAATACACATCAGAAAGCTGGAAACACTAAAACAAAATGGCAAGACAAATTCCCTGATTAATCAGGAATCAAAACATCTTAAAAGATTTAAGGCCGACTTTGATTGAAGAATTCTTCAAGAAAATTGCTATCGGGTACTATAAATAAGTTGATGCTGGCACCAAAGAATATGCCAGGGAAATTCCCACTTATAATACACACAGCAATTGGAAGAAACCACAAACTATACTTAACTAATGCACCCTCTTAAATCAAGACCCCCTTCCTGCACTAGCTAGACCAACTGACGAGTAGTATGAAATGAGCATTTGGTCAATTAATTATCTAGGACTGAATTAAATTACCAAACAGCTATATTTTTTTAAATCTTGTTTTTATTTCTTTTTTTTTTATTAAATCACTTGCCGCCTTCAGTGACCAGCTTGTTCGCCAGAATATGATTTCAATTGAATCTTGTATTATTTTATATTCATAGCTGCCTTAACAACATAATTTTAAACTTCAGATTCTGGTAGTGAATGGCCTTGTACGTGATCTGTTCAGTGTCTACATAAATGTCCCTAATAGAGTCAAATAACTGACCAAGACATGTAACATCTTATTGCATGTTGCCGGCACCGTCTTCACCTTCATATTTCTTTTGCAAAATATGCGTTCGATCTCGACATTTAAATGGCCAGTGGCATGTTAGCTAAATTAAAACATAGTGAAAAAATAATGAAAACATAGTAACCACTGGCTAGGAAACTAGCTGATTCTTCTTCTATTGATGAATCAACGTTATATCAGCAAACTCTACAAGGATGGACATTCTAACATTCAGTGCCATTCAAAGTATTAAGTACCACCTTTTTGCTGAAAAGAAAACCTCTGTGGCATATTTGCAAAAAAAAAAGATTTTTTTGAACTTGTTTATTAACTTTTAATGTGAATGATTTAATAATAATTTAATATTCTTTTTTCTTATTTATATGTACTCAATTATAAATAATTAAGTTATTAATTATTATAGTGTAATATTTACATAATGCTGCATGTTTTGATGTTTTTTTTCTTTCACGTATGAATTATGGTACAATTTCTTTGCTCTCGTATGATTTCAGTCTTTTTCCTTTTTTGCCAATCTCGTCCCTGAATATTTGAAGGGTGAAGGGGACATAAAATGTGGGGCTGGTCATACTGAACTTTAATTTGTTAACTAAGAAAAATATAAACATAACAGTATCCAGTACTTAATCACCTTCTCTCCAAAAAATCCACCTAAACTTAGTAATTATTTTTGAAATATTGAGAAACGAAAAAGGCAAGTAATGTTGTAAAATACTTTATTGAAACATAAATAAATTTTCGAAAAATAAACTTTTTCTTCATTAATTATATAGTTTGAGGATATCTGTGTATGCATATATTTAAGTGTACCCCTTTTAATTTTCTGAATTATTTGAAACTATGCTGTATTTTTCTCCACAGTAGTTTGCTTGCTATTCAAAATTAGGTCGCAATACGTTTGGCTGCCAAATCATTACATCCCCCCCCCCCTTATTTTCACAAGCCTTTTTCAGTAACTGAGATTCTATCTCTTCTTGTGTTTAATAAGTTGAACAAAACTCAGTTTAAGATTATTTTTTAATCTTGTTTCTAATTTAAAATTTAAAAATGTTGACACGAAAGAGCATCATTCTATTTTTATGATCAAGAACTTTATTCTTGGGCAGACCTCTAAAGATTTAAATAGTAGTTGCTAACAAAATTAATGTTGTGGTATTTGAAATTGGCTCATTTATGAAATGAAATTTTTAAGGAATTATTATAGTACAAGACCTTGAAATTAATTAAGTTGCAGTTGAAACCATGTGCAATGGTATAACCATAAGCATGTATATTTCTGGCCAGTCTAGGCATGTGGAAAATTTGATGATGAGCAATTAACTGCTCCTTCGAAGCGAACAGCAATTGCTAACTGTACCATCTCAGCCAAATGCAACAACACATAAATGTACTTTGGACCACAGAAGAAGGGGGGGGGGAAATAAAAAAAAAATGTACAATGGTGTGTGTATGGTCAGTTCATATACTTTTGCAATTGTTTTTAGTGTAACTTGTGTTCTTGCTCAAAGATTTTTCAGATCTTATCTTAGAAGAAATTTGTTCAAGCATGAAAATGAAGAACAATGAATGATGTATAAGAACTATTGTAATTTTAAAGTTTTTTCAGATTGATTTCAATTCGTTGTAAAATTTCTTATTTGAAGTAATTTTTGTCGTTCATATTACTTTTTTCATATTTTTCAGATTGTATAACAAATTTATATATTTTTTTTTATTGTTTTTCAGAAGAGCAATGTTGCAAATGTTGCATGCAACTTTTGTAGAGAAGTGTCTGTTACGAAGAATGGTAGACCTGATGGTCTTCTTTCCTGCTGCCTCTGTGGAACAACTGGTATGGATATTAATATCTAATTGACTTGAATTGTTAAATGATTTTGTGACAGATTTATTGCAGTACCATAACTCGGGGTGTGTAGCATCATGATAAGTTCTTAAATTTGAAAATCATTTTTAAGCACCTTAAAGGTGCTTAATTTTGAAAAAAGTTCCTTAAAAAGTGCTTAATTTTCTCGAAGTGCAAAGAAAACATTTTTTTTGTTTTTTGTTTTCCCAGACGTTGATTACTATAAATCGAAAGCGTAGTCATAAAGCTTTGTTTACCGGGATGTATCAAGAGAAGAATACCGTATGTATCAAGAAAGCAAACTGACAAAAGGGAAGAATTCGGGGAAGGAATCCAGGGCGAGATAGATCCAGGGGTGTCAACCCATGGGGGTGAAAAAAACATTGAATCAAATAGTTTTGAAAATTGGTACACATGTTTGTGAGGGGCTCCTGATGAAGATGCCTAAAGTTCTCGTCCTGGGGAGGAGCTTGCGTCCCCTTCTTAGATTTTATTCTCCCCTGTTTAGTTCTCCTTGAATATTTCAAAAACTCTTCAGTTTTCAAATCACAATTTATTTGACAAATTGAGAGCGTAAAATTCCCTACAAATACATGCTTTTATTTTTCTTTTAGCTGTAGTAGTTTCTGAGATAATGGGTCTCAAAATTTGCCGCTAGCTTGGATTTCATTCCCCTTTTTTAGTTTCTTTCTAAATATCTCAAAAACTCTTCAATTTTCAATTACATGTAATACAACAAATTAATGATCGTAAAATTTCCCTACAAATACATACTTTTATTTTTCTTCGAGTTTTAAGTTTCTGAGAAATTGAAGAAAAACTAAAAGGGGGGATGAAATCCAAGAAGATAGCAAACTTTGAAGCCCATTATCTCTGAAACTATTAAAGTTAGAACAAAAATAAAAGCATGCTTTTGTAGGGAATTTTGCATTCTTTAATTTGTTGTATCGCGTGTGATTTGAAAATTAAATTGTTTTCAAGATATTAAAAAAAAAGAACTAAACCAGTGAGAGTGGTCTCCCCTAAACTTTCTTGTATACTCCTAACAGATGTAGAGAAAAAATTAACTAAAATACAGTAAAACGAACAAGAATCCCTAATGCACTGGAAAAAATAAGCGAAATGTCATACCACAATTTCTGAAAGGTTGTCCAATTCGGAAATGGAATTAGAAGCTGGCGTGATTATCAGTAGGGCTGAGTGTAGATAAAGAAAACGAAATTTGCACTTTGAACGTCTTTTTTTTTAACCGATTGACACAAAAATCAGACACAAATCTACCATTAAGGGAAGAAGGCCACATACCAAATTTCATTCATCAAAGTAATTTTTAAAGAAGTTATTGCGTTCAAAAGTATGCAATGATACAGACAGACAGTCAACCCTTTGACAGATTTGGCCCAACATTTTATACGGACCTACATTCCTGATGATAAATCTGTGTACCAAATTTTATCCATCTAGCTATTCAAGTTTTTGTTTTACCGTGTTCACGTGAACACGGAGAGACAGACTTGCTGTGGACGGATTTCATCCAAAATTTGATAGAAACCTACAAATTATGTGTCAAGATCACATACCAAATTTCATCCCTCTATCTCTAATAGTTTTCGAGTAATCATGTTCACACAGACAAACATAATTCCAAAATTGTGTTTTTTGGACTCGGAGGTCTAAAACGTGGAGATTTGTCAAAATCTCGAGTTCGAATTTTTTGATGATTACAATACTTTCTCTTTGTATACTTCGTATACGAGAAAGTAAAAAGGGCATGAAATCCAAGACGACGGCAATCCCATTATCTCGGAAACTATTAAAGATAGAAGAAAAATAAAAGCAGGTATTTATAGGGAATTTTGCACTATTTAATTTGTTAAATCAATTGCAATTTGAAAGCTGAATAATTTCCAAGATATTCAAGAAAAACTGAAAAAGGGGGATGAAATCAAATATGGTGGCACCCCCTCAGGACAGGGGACTTCTAGTAAGTTCATCAGGAGCCCCTCATGAACATGTGTACCAATTTTCAAAACTATATGATTTAATGATTTTTCAAATCCTTCGTTGACTGGGCTATTAATGACCTTTTTTTTCCACTCCCTCTTTCTTCAACAATGGACACCACTGTTTATTGAAATACTGGAATGGTTATCCTGAAGGTCACAGATTTTTACTGTAACTTTTATAAAAGTTGACTTAATTTTTGGTAATGACAATTTGCATTATCTTTTTTTTTTGTCAAACCAAAAAGACATCTCTTATCTTACAATAGAAAACCTTGTGCAAATACAGAAATAAATATTAAAATTAAAAAAATACCTATTTAAAAATTAAAAAATATATATATTTTTAAATTTTTCAATAAAAACTATGCATTATTATAAGACATAAAACATCCTATGCTTAGAAAATATGTGGGTCTGAGTGTGCATGCATGTACAAAGGTGCTTAATTTTTCTGGCTAAGGTGCTTAATTTTTGTAGCAATTTCTCATTACACACCCTGATACTGTTTCAAAGTTCACGGGGACTGTTGAGAAAGATCTCATCAAATGCTGAAATAACAGTACATGATATCATAATTTGTTAGTATTAGCTAATCTATAAAAGTGATCCTTGAACAAAATTCATTGTGTTAGTTGGAATTCATTCAAAAAGTTACGATTGTTTTCTAACAAATAATTGATATATTTAATCAAAATAAATGAGAAAATTTATAAATTTTTATGATGGTTTGACTAAAATTGTTGAAATGTACCTAGTATATCTGATGTGTCATTTCATTAATCAACCTGTTACTTTACTTGCAATGTTACATTTTTTCTTTGAACTGATTCTTCAGAATTATATATATATTCTTTTTAAGTATTTAAAATTGAAGTATTTTGTTTATTATGTATTCCAATTACTTGTGTCATGTATTTAAAATGTTTTCTTTTAGGACATACATCTTGCTTTGGTTTGTTACCAGAAGCATTGAAACATATAGATGAAACAAAATGGGAGTGTGCTCGCTGCAAAATTTGTGTTGTCTGCGGCTTGAAAACAGAGCATGTGAGTTTATAAAATTGGTCAGATTTCTGTAAAATTTATGATATACTATCAATTTTTTTGTGAATTCCTATTTTGGGGAATATTTTGAAAGGAACATGCACTGTTTTTTTTTTTTTTATAAAGATAAATTTTAAATGAAATTTCCTAAATTATGGTTGCTGTTAAAAATTGTCGTATTGATTTTTAAAAAAAATAAATCCAATAAAATTATTTTGTAGTCGGCTTTAATTCATTGCCATTCATTTAAAGTTTTGATTGCTTTTTAAATATATGTGCCAATCTTGTTATAAACTTCTTAAGTTAATGCAGTCTTCATATCATTGAACATTAAGATATATTGTCCAAATAAATGAACAACTTATAAAAATGTTTTGAGGGATGGTTTAGAATTTAGTAATAATTTGTTAGTCTTATTTACTTGTATTTTTCTTATTTAAAGAAATGAAATTTAACTAACAAAGATTTAAATTTACCAACCTTTTCTGTTAATCAGTGTATCATTGTAATGTGTCTTTTCTCTGTATGACAATTATATTTAGATTTATGCCTATAGTTGCAATTTTGTTCCATCATAATGTACATACTGCTAAACAAATTATTGCTCATTAGCTAGTACAAACTTGTACTTTTGTAGTAAATCTATATTCATCTCAAATTTTGGATTCTTCCATTGATGTTTACTATTTATTCAATAAGCAATTTTAATTGATTTAAGTAATTTTTAAAAAAAATAATATATGAATAATATAGGGATAAATTCTTTTTGTTTGTTTTTTGATTCTTCATTTTGGAATAAAATGTTAAGTTTTTACAAACAATCTAGACCAATCAATGAATAAGTTGTCTGCCAAATAGTTTTACTAATGCTTTTACATATATATTTATATATGCAAAACGGTCAAAAAATGATCACAAAGGTCAAAAGACTAAAGTTTGTGTAGAAAACACCGAAAATATTTTTTTTCCCACGCTCGTACAGGATTTCCCTGTTGACAACACATCCTGTTCATTAGCATTTTGTTCGTTGTTTGATTGTTCTTTTTCGAAAATAGTGTTGTATATTTTTCTTTTGTTTATATATATTAAAAAGGAGTATAAGTTGAATGTGTGTTTGTAGGTGGTTATATTTTCCTTATTTTGAATAATTCATGCAAAAGGAATGCATCATATTTGGGAGTTCAACAGCTATTCCACAAATTGTCTACTAACAGAATATTCAGACATTGATCATTAATACCATTTGAACATAATAATGGACAATATGTGTCTTTCTCATGTATTGGTAATTAGATCCAGTACTTTTAAAAGCTTCAATTGGTTGTTAGTGAATTTGAGGATCTCACTTAATGCTTTCCTTTCATAACAATCAAGTCTGTTAAAGTGCAAAGTTATTAAATAATGAGTTTGATGAAGAACTCTTTGGCTGGGTACTAGTTCTATCTGTAACAAAATTGTCGAGAATAATTTAAATTAAATGGATTAAAGATTAAATAATAGTTTCACACTTTGATAATATATCGTATGTTATAACATATTTTGGAAACAGGGATGGGAACTTTCTCGTTCTCCAATCATTGCATATTTAATGAAGTTTCATTTGAAAAGAATTTAGGAGTTCAATTCATGGAATTGAATGAATTGATGTAAAAGAAAAATATGTTTTTAAAATATTATGTGTGTGCTGCTCTCTTTTGATACATTTTCAATCATATATTTATAGAGATTTTTTTTACACTTATTGTTCTTTAAATTGGTGCATATCTTTTGCTTTTTCGAAAAAATTTACCTTATTTATACCATTATTATTAGTACCGTTTCGTACTTTTTTTCAACTTAAAGTACCACTAACAATTTTTTATTTCCAGAAACGAATGCTTGTGTGCAATTTGTGTGACAAAATTTACCATGCTACTTGTGTGCGACCAGTTTTTCCAAGACCAGCAAGAGGTATGAATTATTATTATTTCAATGAATATACAGATTCAAATATGTTTTGTTAGTCAATTTAAAATATGCTTTAGATATTTTAATTTATTTACCCCTTAACTGGCTTGAGCATATATATATATATATAGATATAAGCTTTGCTGAGTCTGCGTTAACTGCCACATGTATGTGTATATATATATATATATATATTTAGAAAATACCTTCCTCTTTAATTTGTTGCTAGCCATATAACTACACCCACTGCTTTGGCATGTGATGATAGGGGTTTGTCTGGAACATGCCCTTGTGTTTTAATAGGGGAGAGGGTTTTTCTGCTAAGTGTGACAAAGGTGGATCAGATGGCACAGGGGAGTGAATCTGTAATGTTGATCATTCACAACACTCCAAGCCTTGCAAATCCGTCCACTTCCAAACTCCAACCCCCAACTCCTACTCTCCCACCTTCTCTGATTTCGTTGGTGAATATTTCACAAGAAATACATGCACAGTTTCCTTCATTTCATGTTCACGAGAAAGCCAAGCCCCCCCCTCCCCCGTAACTACTCCCACCACATTTCTGCAATGGATCTGCAGTGTCCATTCCAAATGGCATGGAGTGATGGAAATTCAGGCTTGTAGTTATCCAAGCTCCACACCAATTCTGACCAGTTTCTATGTTGACTATTGATTTTTGTGTGAATTGGTCAGATTTACATGCTGAATGACCAACTTGAAGTTTTCATTGACACTTACAGGACTAATGAAAGTGAATGGTTTGCAAAATTTGCTGAAATGTCTGTTTAGTTTTGGTCTTTATTATATATAATGGTACTTTCCGTTAGCCGGGCGCAAATGTCGCCAATTGTGAACCAAACGCGAGCCAAGTCGGCAAGACAGGGATGAGATTCTTCCGCTTTTTTGCTATTTTGGGAAAATTCCGGATTTCTGATTTTTTCCCCCCTGCAGAAATTTGTTTTTTCTTTCGAAAATTCCGCTTTTACACAAAGAAAAGAAACCTTCCTATCTTCCGTTTTCGAAAGAAAATTCTGGGAAAATATGCTCAACAGTGCGGTTTAACTCCACTCTCCAGGAAACTAGCTGATTGATCGTCTACTGACGAATCAACATTATATCGGCAAGCTCTACAAGGATGAACATTCCAACATTCAGTGCCATTCAAAGTATTAAGTACCGCCTTTTTGCAGAAAACAAAACCTCTGTGGCATATTTTGCAGGGGGGAAAAAAAAAAAAAAATGCATGAACATGTTGGAAGATAAATTAGTTGAAAACTTAAGGTCATCTTGTAGGGCGTACCAAGATAAAGAAACAAAAAAAAAAAAAAAAAAAAAAAAAAAAAAAAAAAAAAAAAAAAAAAAGAACAAAAACAAATAAATAAACTACATTAAAAAAAAAGAAACTCCTGTCAAAAGAGGCAGCTAAAACGCTGTGTGCAAATGCAACAAAAAAGCAGAGAATAAGACATAAATAAAAAAAATAAAACTTGATTTACCTAGGCATTCTAGAGATAGTGTAGTCCCGACAACTATGCCAGTAATTAAACAGAGAGATACTAATGGACTGGGCAAAAACTTTAGCCTCTACTGAAAATAAACTTGCAGAGGATGCAAACACATCCTTTATTGAAGAAAAATCTGTCAAAGATGGGAGGCCTCCAAAACAAGGGGTGAAGCATGTTAATGGAGATCTGTTACCAACAAAAGCCACACAATTAAAAAAACGGAAGAAAACCACTTCTTTAACAATTAAGGAAATGTTTCAAAGGGTTTCAAATAGCAATAATGCTAAATGAATCTGTCATTGTAACTGTACAATATCTCGACCCCTCTTGCTTTCTAAGGTGCAAAATCATTGTGCTGCTACTTTTGCAAAAATTTATAAAAATAAAACAGAAATCAGTATATGATACATTATTATAATTTATAAAGAGCTAATACACTTTACACAATTGCATGAAGCAGAAGAAATTATTTCTCCTTATTTTTTTTATTTTTTGAGGGTAGGCTATTAAATATAATTCTTCTTGGACTTCTGTTGGGTGAATGTTGCATCTCAGTGATGTACAGGTGGTAAATATGTTTTAATGTCTAATTTTATATTTTCTGATGCCCCTGATGGTGTGTTAACTTTTATGTGATTGATTTAATAATAATTTAATATTCTTTCTTATTTGTATGTACTGAATTATAAATAATAAAATTATTAATTATTATAGTGTAATATTTTCATCATGTTGCATGTTCTGATGTTTTACTTCTTTCACGTATAAATTATGGTAAAAATTTTTTGCTTGCGTATGATTTCAGTCTTTTTGCTTTTTTTGCCAATCTCATCCCTGCCAAGAGAGAAGCGATTTTCCGTTAACCGGGCGCAAATGTCGCCAATTGTGAACCAAACGCGAACCAAGTCGCCAAGCGAGGCGATTTTCCGTTAGCCGGGCGCAAATGTCGCCAATCGTGATTTTCCGTTAGCCGGGCGCAAATGTCGCCAATTGTGAACCAAACGTGAGCCAAGTCGCCAAGAGAATGGTTGTAAGAAATTTGGCGGAATTCTGCATTATTTGGTGATTTTTCGCTTGCGCCCGGCTAACGGAAAGTATCTAAATAATGATTGTTGGCCTGTTTCAAGCAGCTATTATTTTATCTTTTCCCTTGTGATCCTGTTTTTTGATTTGCAAAAGGTGTTTTTTGACAAATATAAAATAATGTAAAGAAGATTGTTTTGATATGTTAAAGATACCTCTTTGGTATTTTCCCTGACAAAAGTTATAAATGCAGTGCTCAGCTCATGTATTAGCTAAGTTACCAAGTTTATTTGTTGATAGATGAAACGGAGGCTATAGAATAATATGGTATTCATTTTAAAAATAGATTGAGGCTGATAATTTTTTTTTATCTTGTCTGGTTTGTCTAATCATAGAAGTTCCAAAAATTTTGTCCTAATTATTTTATTTTAAACAACAAAGTATGCATATTTCTTCTTCTATCCTCTTTATCTATACTTATAAAAGTCAATGTTTGTGTGTGTGTGTACCTGCGTGCGATGTCCAGATGAATCTATCGCACTTACAACTTTGAAATTTGGTACACAGGTAGTCCTAATGGTGACGGAATGCACCTCGAAGCCAAAATTTTAAAATTTAATCTAGACAATTTTTTATTTAATGTTTTGTATTGTTTTGGTTGATTTTTCGCACTAATTTCTCAATAGAATAGTTTCGAATAAGTGTACGACAAAAATAGATACACCATCGGAAAGAGCATGTGATTTCCATTCTAATGAAGTTAGTTTTGAATTTCTAACGTAATTTACTGAATTTTGAAAAAAATTTAAAATTAGTCGGTTAAGCCTAATAAATTTTGTTTGGAATTTCAATTTCTTGCATCCGCCTTTCCAAGTTTTGTTATCAATTTGAAATTTGTTGAAGTAATAAACATAACGTTTCTCCGTGATTTAAGACAAGAATGGTTAAAATTGAACAGTTGGTTGAATTTTAATTATTTTTTTTCTGAAGTGTTAAAAAAATTTCGCCTCGCAATTCTCTTTACGGTTCTTCAATCGGTTCTAATCAAGGTCGCGTGACATATTTTTCCAACATGCATTTCGTCGAATTCACTTGACGACATAACCCATTTGCTTCGCGTCGACAGATAATTCTTTTAAATTTGTATGTTTTTATACTGTTTGACAGTTGAGCATACGGCTGATATGAAAGAAAAAGAATTTGGAAGCCCTTCTATGAGGGCACCATTTTTTTTTGTCTTGATCTTATCAAATCGGTTATAGTTCTAGACCAATGATGGCAATTTTTCCTTCTTTTTTGATTACAGATTGAAAAGAACTTTGGAATGAATAGGGGATAATAGCCTTTGTATCTGAAAATCCCAAAAAAACCTTTTTCAAATCAAATGGCTGATATCTTTAGTTAGAGAAGACCAGAAAAAATTAAATATGATTTCAAGGAGCTATTTACATAATATGGCTTAAAAGTTTAAATCTGAAGTGAAAGATTTAATCTCTCTTTTTCTTTGATTCATTTTGGATATATTTAAATGCTATAGAAATTATGTTTGTTTTTATCTTTGGAAGCGCATTGTTCCATTTGAAATCATTTAAGATTTCATTCGGTTTTCATTCTTTAACTTTTTACCTGGTTTATTGGAATCAATCTTTTAAATCGTAAAAAAAAAACTTTTTCGAAAATATCGGTTTATTTTTTACTCTGTACTGTCAAATGTCATTATCGAGAAGGAAAATAAGCGGGAAAACCAATAATTTGTATCTTTTGTTTTGATTTTGATTTCAAAATTTTTCGTGTCATTGTGGGTGGGTTTTTTTTTTTCTTCATTTTGTTGAAGTCCTGATTCCACGGGCAACGCCGTGAACGTACTGCTAGTATTAAATGTACAAAGTGTTGGTGCTAGTGGGCGATTAAGAATTATTTAGTTAACATGTACTTGGGTTTATTATTAGTGCTTTAAATCAATTAAGTTTTGATGCATAACTCTCAAATATGAAGTAGTGTAGATAACATGTTACCTAATTGATGTGCTAATATAAAAATGTTTTTATTTATTCAGGAGCATGGCGATGCGATTCTTGTAAAAAGAAAACTATGATGTCCAAAGAAAAGAATCATATTAATCGAATGGCAGCAAGTGTAAAGGAAAGGTACAAAAAGCACAACATGAAGTTGAATGCTGTGAAAAAAATCAAAAGGTTAGTTGGCAAAAATTTTCTTGGTTTTATCCTTAGTGTTTTTTAAAGTTAGCACTAAGGCAAAACATCTATATTTGGAGTAGTAATTTTTATGTTTGTTGGCTTTTTTAAAATATGATTCAATATTATGAAGTTACTTCCAGAAGTTAAATAATTTATTTTTTACGCAATTACCTTGAAATCTGATTTTATAAAAAAAATTGGAGAGCACTTTTGACATTCTTAAGCATTTCATTCTTACTAGAAAAATTTATATAAATACAAAAATTTTTAAGAAATTGATAATACTATCACAAATTTGATTTATTGCATTTCTGTGTGCTTGTTATATCTGTAGTTGAACCCCAAAATATTGAACTTCCATATAACAAACTATTGTTATTAATTTTGGAATTAGTTTCTGTATGTCGAATTAAATATCTATATATCCAACAAAGATTTTTACCTAAAATTGTGTATACCTATTGCATTCCTAAAGCAACCATTGATTTCGTTCATAAGAAGCAATATAAATTCAATAAGATGAAACTGTTTCATCAATTCGTATTTCAATAAAAATTCACAGAAGTCTGGAAATCATTTTTGAAAAGGCAATAGCAGTTGTCAGTGAGCCATATGTTATTCTTTGCTTCTGCTCTGAGAATCCCTATCCTAACTTGGAGTGAGGTTTTTACTTTAAATTCAGTTTAGCTTTAGATTTCTTATAGGGGTTTTTCCCTAAATGGAAGTGTTAAGTGGGGAAGAGAAGTTAGCTTAGTAAAACATGTAGAAAGAAAGATGTAAAAATAAAGACACTAAGTAGGCCAGAAAAATATGACATTTTGATAAGTATGGTATCGAACAATTTTGAGAAATCATGATTTGGTTATTAAAAATTTTAAAGGGTTGGAGGAGATCAGGAATGGTTTAAATCCTTAATATTTAATAGTGTCAATGAAGCAGTATTGTATTGTGTAAAAATAATACGAGACAAGACAATGCTTGTGCCTGGGCTACTCATTAGGATAAAGTAACTGAATATGCTGCTGATTTGGGAATTTCCAACTTTCAAGCCAGCAAACGAAGGCTAAATAAATTTAAAAAGTGTCATGACCTTCAAGGAAAGGTAATATTGGATGAAAGTGCTTGAGTTTCCTTCATGCCTTGTTCTCAATGGCGAAATATGTTTCTGAAAACTATTTTAAAAGAATAAGAGATTGACAAGTGTTTAACATGGATGAAACTGATGTGTTTTCAAATGTTTGCCCAATAAAGCTCTTTCTTTCTGTTGTTCCTTCTACAAAAATCACTTGGCTTCAGGACAAAACGGTTATTGACATATAGAGGACAGTACCATAACAACTACGCACACAGCTAGTAAGTATCATCGTTGTGACTCGAAGAAGGAAAGTTCTAGGAAAAGGTGGCAGGCGCTTATTCACACAAATATTCATGTGCACAGTGAAGAAAAATAGTTCACTCACCTCAACTCAACACTTTCAAAGATGATAAATGCTTTGGAGGGAAACATGGCAAGGACCAACTCACTGTTGTCATTTGTTAGACCATGGCCCGTAAAGAGAAATTAAAAGTGCCTGTGTTAGGAAAAAGTTAACAGCCACATTGTTTCAAAGGCATGGAATCGCTTGTACTTAACTATTGCTTTAAAAAAATCATGGATGGTTGGAGACATTTTTGAGAAGTGGGTAATTAAGCGTTTTTTTTTTTGTGGACAATTGCCTGGTCCATTCTAGTTCAGTGGAATGAAGATTGACTTACAATAAGCTTGTTTTCTTCCTTCTATTATGACTTTTACCCCATCCATTATAACCCGTTGACCAAGGGGTAATTAAAAATTTGTAAGTTCATTATCAAACAAATTCTCAAGCTCTTAATCTTTGCATTTGAAAATGATGAATCTACAGTAGAATAAATCTTTGATCATGTACAAGCACATTAAGCAAAGTATGGGAGAATTATTTCTTACCAATATGATAAAATCTGTTTGCATAAGAAATTTGTGAGAAAAATTACCAATATGATAAAATCTGTTTGCATAAGAAATTTGTGAGAAAAACCAGAACACGAAGAGCAAACAGAAACCAAAAGTGCAAAAGAAGCTTGGAAACAACTTGTTTCAGTAGAACAAATAAAGAATGGTATTGAATTCTAGCATTTTTACACATGGACAAGAACTTAATTGTGTCTCATTACTGCATCGATCATTACAGATTGAATGACTGCTTTGAACAAGATGAATCCATGATGAATTAACTGAAAAACCATCTTGAAAACAAGTATTGGAAGTATTCAAGCTGCTCGAGACACTTTTAAGATTTATTCCTAATGTTCCTGAATTTTTTTTTTTTTTTTTTTTTGTTTCTGAATGAAAATTAATGTTATTTTGAACTAGCTTTAGTAAAAGATTATGTTCAAAATGACTTTAGGGTCTACTTGGTTCAAAAGTAAATAAGAATTATTTTTTTATACGAACATATATTTTAGGTATATTGTAAGCAAATTTTCTAAGTGCATGCATATTCATTTATTTTTAAAAATAAATTTCTTTGATAGTTTAATTCCTTTAAGTCTTCTTTAACCCTGCAAAATTAAGTATGCATAGTTGTTTTTTTCTATGATAGTTAATGATGAAAAATTTGTAACAGGGTGGCGACAAGACCGGGAGATCGGGGGAAAAGTCAGGGAATTTTATCGATCTATAAAAGTCAGGGAAATTCGTAAAAATATCTAAAAATCAGGGAAAATTAATAGTTATATTGTTACTTGAGTTATTATCTATAAATGATTATCTTGATCTATAAATGATTATGATCTTATGATTTGTTAAAGAATAAAGATTTGCAGTAATATTTTGGCAGTTTCTCTTGTTTAAATCTTTGCTTAAATATATATTTATAGGTACATATAATTATACTATTTTTATATTTATGCTGCAACATGTTATTTTGGTACTCGTGCAAAGAGCACTAATTAGTTATTGAACTGTTTTAAAGTTTTGAGCAAAGATCATGATAACCTTTACTGTTAATATAATTTAACTTGTGTTGCAAAGAGTAGTTTTAATGTTTCTTAGAATTTTTATGCAGTTTTAGAAGCAAAGTATTTTGTTAAAATTTCCAGTAATTTTTACACATAAGAAATGTAATATACTGTTTTAATAGATTTTTTTAGGATGTTCATTCCATTTTTTTAAAATTAAATTTCAAAAAATATATTATTTTTTTCATATTAAATAACTGTAAAAGTGTTTTTAATAATGTATATTGTACATATACAGTGATTCTGGGTAGGGAGAAAACCAGGAAACTAATATAATTAGTAGCTGTAAATCAGGGAAACGTTGTAAGTTTAGTCAGGGAAAAATCAGGGAAACTTTTTTCACAGTTTTTGTAGCCACCCTGTACAATTTGTATTTCTGTTTATTGAAATTTCCATATATCAATTTTTTCCCCAGGAATCTTTAAGTTAAATATATAAAGCTTTGACTGTATATATATATAATATTTCACACCAAATTTGAAGTATAAGCATCATAATACTTGTATGGTTAACTTAATGCTTTATGATAATTTTTTTAATTTCACATCTTGTTCAATACAATGTATTTTCTAAATTTAAATTTATGCTATGTCTAAATATAACACACATTTCAAATTTTGTGTGAAAACAGGTGGGTTTTTTTTGTTAACTCCTCTTTCTTTTTTTAAAAACATATTGTAGGCCCATAGGTTTTAGAAATATATAAAATTCTTTCATGACAGTATTTTTAATTGTATTGATAAAAAATTGGTACTTCAATATCTGATTATATGTATATTTTATCCAGTTTGGTCTGACATTTAAAATTAATTTTTTGACTGTGTTTTGTATGTTGGAAAAATGTTACTTGTAATTATCATTAACTTTTTTATTATTTTTGTTAGCCAATCTTATTCTGTGTTGAAAAAATCAAAACATTCCAAGAAAGAGATTAGGAGGATGAGTGACTCAAGTTGTAGTAGTGACGGTAAGTTTGTTTATAATAGTGATTATCATGAATTAACTTTAAATCTAATATAATGAGAAGCTATATTTGCTGCCATTGATCAGATCTATACTAATTCTGAAAACTCTTACTTTTCATGAGAATTAAATGACAGTTTTTTTATTTCTTTTTATAGAATGTGTGGAATGTTACAAATGTTTGATAAATAAGCAGTTTTTAGAGAAACATGAATCATTTTGTTGAACATTACATTTAAGATATTTCTGCATACAAAGAATAAATAGTACACATGGTATAACTCAAAATTAAAAGTTTTGTTCTTAGCATAGTTCAGATCCAAGCTAGTGTTATGAAATATTGATTTTAGGAGCTTTTAAGTTTTTCTCATAGCTTGCTGTAAAAAGGTGGGTATGTTTTCCAAATATTTGAAAAAATAAAGAGGATGAGAGAAATATTTTTAAAAAATCTAAGACAAAAAAACCCTGCAAAAGTGCTTCCTTTAATTTCTTTTTACTTTTGAATATCATGTATTCAAATTAAAATATAGTATAACTAGATATACAAGTATTTCTGCACGTAACTGACAAAGGTTTTCCAGTATATGAAATAGCATCTGGTACTTGAATTGAAGTAGCTTACACGGCAGTTAATATGTATGCAGTACGATTCAGCAGCATGATTGTTGACTTTATGTACCATGTGGTCATCACTATGAATAACAATCATAATAGTGAATATTGTTGATATGCATACATGAGTAGTTAATTATCTGAGAAATAGAACCTTTCAAGTTAACATAATAGAATTCTTTTCTTTTCTCTTGTTTACCTGGTCATGGCATACAAAAGTTTGAGTTGGATATTTTTGTCATTAAGGTATCTAGTTTATAAGAAAATTAAGTGAACTGCTAATTAATATTAAATAATACATTTTCTTAAGATGAACTCTTTTTCTCTTTAACAGTGCAAACTGAAAATTTGATTCATCCTTTTGAGTTCTTACTCCGGTCATGTCAAAGTCTTAATTTAAGACATCTCGAACTGTGCAACTTTCTAATTAATATGAGAATTAAAATCGGTCGTTAAGATCAGATGAAATTCTTTCAGTATTATCATTGGTATTGTATATTTCTATTTTGCCTTTCATTCAGAAACAATAGCAAACAACAGATTATTTTGGATTTTTAATCTAAGACAGCAAATTATTTTTTAAAAAAATCCATATTTTAATAAAGTGGATATATTCATATTGAAAATTCCTGCTCTTCAAGTTGAATTATAAATATTGTTGAAGCAACATAATTTTGTGTGGTCCAGGAAACTTGTGAGATTTAATCATATGTGAAAATACTCTCAATATGAATGACATTTGTAAAATGTTTGTATTGATTCCATTTTTCTACAGATAAAAATTCAAATGGTATTCTTGACCATTCTGTGATATTCAACTACATTAGAGGTTTAACAGTTAAAAGAACAGAAAGATACTAAAGTTTCTGTCATTCCCTAGAAACTATTATCCATGCTTTTATATGATAAAGTGTAGAAGAGATATTTTTGGCAAATATCTTAATTATTAGAGAAATGTATGAGTATGTCATGAGTTTGTGATCTCTACTATGTCGATGTTTTCTACTTTACCATTAGTTTGTAGTAATCATTGTAATTTGGGACCAGTTTTATTGGATTCTCGTAAATAATGAAATTTAGTTTGAATTTTATAGTAGTTTATGTTGAGAAAGTTAAAAACAACAACAACAAAAAAAAAACCAGGCATACATTTTTTGTGGTTGTCAACTAAAGATATTAATATTATAATGAATTAGTTCAAATTACGATCCCTACCATTCATTCATTGTCAGGGATTTAGCATTTGTATGCTGATAATTTCAGTCTTTATTTTACATTATTCTTTTGCATTGTTACAGAGTTTGAACTGTTTGGTTGGATTTCTGCTTTGTTTAAATGTTTAGAGGAATTATACTACTAGCCGCCTTCGGCAACCAGCTTGTTTGTTGGGAATATAATTTCAATTGAATCTCTCGTGTATAATTTGATATTCATGGTTCCTTTAACAAAGTAATTTTAAATTCCAAATCGTGATAGACATTTAACCCATGTTCTTTCAGTAGCCTTCCACCTATTCTGTTCGTTGTTTGCATGAACGTCCTTAATGGAGTCCAGTAACTGTCTATGTCATGTATCATACAATGGCATCATCTTCGCTCTCTTATTCCATTTGAAAATATGCATTTGATTTTCACTTTAAAATGACGCTGCCCATTTTACTTCCAGCAGCATGTTAGTTGAAAATATGCTGATTAAAACATATCATTAAAATATTACCTTGGCTTTCAACAATGGAAGAGAAACATGCAAATAAATATTTGTTTAAATAATAAAACGGTTTGAATTGCATTGCAACAATGAAAAGTATTGTTGTAAACTATGCCAAAAAAGATTTTTAAAAATTTATTAAAATTAGAGAAAAAAATTGTACGGCAACTTAATTTATATCAATGGAAAGATAATTTTTTGCACTTTCAGATGGTTTAAAAATGATTTTTGTGCTGCA
>BGPR01007711.1:0-17531 GCA_013235015.1 Araneus ventricosus
TGTACTTTTAAGGCCAAACCTTAAGAAATGCATTTAAAAATTGATAAAGTTAGTGGGTGCTACCTACTCACGGCCTTATAAAGGGTTAAAATGTTAATACGAGCTCGTAAGGTGGTTAATACGCGGTTGTGGTAGTATTTCGGACACTTAGTAGCACGAAGGAATGAACGAAATAGCTTGATTCCTCCTCACTCCTCTTGGTTTTGTTCTTTTGGGGCTATATCAAGGACGGAGTCTTCAAGAACTGTAGGTTAGGATAACAGATGCTGTTTGTATCGTTCCAGAACACTTGGTTAGAACTAGAACACCACTTTGACATTCCCCTAGCTACCAAGGGGGCACACGTTGGAATATACTGAAGTACGTGGTCTTATTAAAATCTTTACAACAGTACTTACAATATATTCGAACAAACATATGTCTAATTCTAATAGTTTTCGCGCAATAAATTTTTGAAACCAGTTCAAGACTTTGTTCTCGCCCTGTGTATCAGTTTTGGAGGATGGGATGGTGCTGTGCAATCAGACACTGCTATTTCTGCAACCAATTAACCCATGATTGCCTAACGTACTTGTCTAATTCTAATAGTTTTCGCGCAATAAATTTTTAAAACCAGTCCAAGACTCTGTGCTCACCCTGCGGATCAGTTTTGGAGGATGGGATGGTGCTGTGCAATCAGACACTGCTATTTCCTGCAACTAATTAACCCATGATTGCCTAACGTACTTGTCCAATTCCAATAGTTTTCGCAATAAATTTTAAAACCAGTCCAAGACTCTGTGCTCACCTCTGCGTATCAGTTTTGAGGATGGGATGGTGCTGTGCAATCAGACACCGCTATTTCCCTGCAAACTAATTAACCCATGATTGCCTAACGTACTTGTCTAATTCTAATAGTTTTCGCGCAATAAATTTTAAAACTAACCAAGACTGTGTCACCCCAAAACAAGTTTTGGAGGATGGGATGGTGCTGTGCAATCAGACACTGCTATTTCCTGCAACTCATTAACGCATTATCGCCTATCGTACTTGTTTTAGGAACGCTTCTAAAAATGGATCATAAACTTACAGGGAATATTTTTTCAATACAAATTTTACAAAAAAGTATTTTCAAGTATTCGTTTCTTTTATATTCCGTTGGTGGCATCACAGCGCTCGGTTGATAATGTAGCCTTTTTGTTTTCAAATTAGACTCGGAGAGAAGTTTTTTTTTTTACAGAATTAAGAGCAACGTTTTAAAAATAATATAAAGACAGACAAATCAAGCGTAAAAAAATTATCACGCTACCAGGGGTGGCGCTAGAGGGGACTGGGAGCTAGGGCCCCCCTGTCGGGGATGCTGTGCCCCCGCCGTCGGGGAAAAAATTTTGTACGGGTATTGAAATGTAGTTGATAAATAATAATTCGCCGAAAATTTGAGACCAATTTCATTACACCCCGTCCCCTTATCGGGAGATCGTGCCCCCTGTAATGGAAAATCGCCCTCCCCCGTCGGGCAAACTCTAGCGTCATTCTGCAAGCATGATGGTGCCTGGAGTAGAGATTAAAATCATCTTTTTTATTTTTTTGGAAGCATCTTAAAGTTTTTAGAGTGGCAATTTTTCAAATTGTATGGTTGTAAAATTTTCATTTGATGCATAATTCCCATCTATCAAGTACAATTGAAATAATTCTAACGATATATTAAAAAATTAAACTTTGCATCAAGAATGGCAAAAAATGCAGCAACTTCCAATAAATATAAAAGAAAGATGAAGAATATATAGGTGGGGACGTAGAACTAGCGATTGTATTATTATTGTCTATCAATTAACGAATTTAACACGAATCAAACACAAAATAATGCTCCAATAATAATTATAGTAAAGCCATAATATGCAATGCTCAATAAAATTGTAGTATTATAATTTTTGACAGTTTACTATTTTTGTTGTTTGATCTGATGTTAATTCCTGTTAGTTGATTATAGACAATATTGTTAATGCAATGTTGATGCCGCTGCGTTACGCAAAAAAGGTATATTGTTATCACTATTCCTTTACTTCTTCTGTATTTTCTCTTTTGTAATTAAATATCCTTCTATCAGATGTTTGCAAAGATGCAATCTGTTTGATTAAGTTAGAGGTAATGATTCACTAAAAATTATAGCATTTAAAATTTGCAAATACGATTTTGGTACAATGCAAGCGCATATTTAGAAACATTTACAGAATTTCGTAATAAATGTCGTACAGTCGGCAGACAGTATTTTATCGCGACTCGAATCAGCATTTCGGGGCGAAAAAAGTGAACGCGAAATGTCGAGAGACTGGACCAATCTCCTCTTAAAACCACGAAAGTTAAATAAACATTCAGCGTTCAATTACATTTTCAATTACGCACACGCACTCGGGATGATTTTGTTTTGAATATCCATTTATATCTGTTCAACTTTAATAAACTGGAAGATTTATCTTTCAGAACTGTCTCCACAGTGGAAATAATTTTCCTCCAGCAGCTGCAACTCAAATTTTTTAATAACTACTCTAGTCTAGTTACTTTAATTATGAAATTCAGCAAATGGCAAGGGAGGACTTCAATTTTAGTCCAATTTTAAAACCAGCGCGTGCCTTTATTTTTTTCTTCACTCGCAACCCCTGTCTGAAAAGCTAAATGAAATAAGGATAAATAAATAAAAATGTTGCATTCTACTCATTATTTTAATTAAACTTTTCATCTGTTTTGGTTTCTTGAACGAGGTTTCCTCGCTTTCGTTTTTTATATTTTTCACTCTTCCGCTCCAGGAAACCAAAAGGAAAAGTTCAGCGGTGAACAGTTTTAGTCTTTAATTTACCATTGTACTTGCTTTTCCACTGCTAGTAGCCATTGCTCTTTCGCTACCTCTTGAAAAAGAGACATCGCGTTCGTGGGGGAAAATAATTAAGGGCTACTTTTTTACTGTTTATTAAATTACTTGTATGCTGAAGAAACGGACGTTTCATTTGAGTGGAGAAAGAAAGTTTAAAGTGGGTTCGTTTTATTTTTCTGCGCAGAAGATTGGACTTTCGTGCCAAGAGTTCAGAGTCTCTGCTGCTCAAATAATTAAATAGAACTTAACTTCAGTTTCTGCAATGACAGCTACTGATCATTCTCAGATATGGAAACCCTCCTCGCTTTTGTGGACGAGTTCATTTCACCAAAATAGGAGTGACGTGAGAAATGAAGGGGGAAGTGTTCATATTTTACTTAACAATATATGGAAACATTTTATTTTCATTTATTGATTTGTTGTAAAGACTAAACAAAAAAGACTTTCTCAAAAAAATACGTCTCATCGGACTGTCACCCCTTTCCGTAATAAAATCGTACAAGAGTGCTGAATCTCTTGGCTCTGAAACGAGATGACAAGATTTACAAGATTCACATACATCCTGAAATAGTAAGGGAAGTTTATGGGCCCTCTGGGCCCCGCAACTTTTCTTTTTTTTTGGGAGGGGGCCTCGAGATTTTTCTTCCAAAATTAAAGGTAAAGGCAGATTTTAAAACCTCCCAGTATTGAAGATACCGAGGTCTATCTAATGTTATTTTAATGTTGTGGTATTTCTTTTTTTATTAATTTTATGCTCTAATTTCATTTAGAAAGTTGGAGTATTAAAATTTTGTAACGTAATTAATGTGCAAATTTTAGAACATTATTCTGGGTATTTTTTCGCATTTCAAATTCATTTACAGATCAACATGGTTCATTTTTTGACAGTTGGTTGATTAGCTTACAAAACTGATCTAGCCAAATTCTTTATTTCAATATTTAAATTATATTTAAAAGGTTTTGAGATTTTTTTACAGTTTTTTTTGTACTCGAGACTCTGCAACCACAATCTTAAAGTGATCCTTAACTAACAATAAATTAAGCTCAATAGAAATGCCTGTAGTTTTTTTAAAATAGGAGAAGGAAGTAATCTGTGGTGTTTCAATTGTACTTTAAAAATGAAACTGTTGCCTATGGTGCCCTACAAGGCCTAATTCGGTCCTGAATGTAAAAGAAAGTGTTGTATGAACATAAGATATGCTTTATAAGAGTGATACAAAAATGATGGACTCCCAAAACTTGAAACAAATGCATCATTCCCCAGTAGCACATAGATACTGTACAATATTGTAGGGTATCGTACAATCTAGGGTGGGGCCAGGGCCCCCGTTTGGGGTAAATGTTTGTACCCCTATCCTGCAATGGGCTATTCAACTAGTATATAAATAAAGATCTGACGAAAATTTGAGAGGGTCATCATTACACCCTTCCCTTGTACAGACAAAACACCACTAACACGTCCCCGTGCCTAGAGTCATTCTAACTCTATAAGCGGCCACCTCCTTCACTTGTACAGCAGTTCTGCCCTCCGTCGGGGGACTCTAACACCACTCCTGACAATATTCGCCATATTGTACAATGCATAATATCGAACAATATTGAACAATGCCGTGCTGCATGTTATGCTACCCGGGTTATGAATTAAACAAGCGGAAGGTTCTCCTCTCGACTCTCTCGTACACTGGCACAATCTGGCGCTTTTGGCTAAATCCGGACACAATCAAGGTGTTCTTATAGCTGCCTACCAATGACCGTTTTTCATAACACTAACGTTTGAGGAAGTGAAAAAATTATGGCTTCGGAATGCAAAGAAGATACAATTTTTATTAATGTTCGGTAAATCAAAATTGCATTAATGAAAAATAGGAAAACTTTTAATTTTCAGTTTGGGCTGAATCCTGGGTAAGGACGTTCTCGCTTTCTCAGCTACTTTTTCGGGTTCTCTTTCGTTAGATACTTTTATTCTGGAATGTCTTGTCCTTAAAAAAATTTTAATAAATTTCTGCACAGAATGAAACGGAATGAGCGTTGACGTTCAACAGTACTTCTACACGTGAAACGGACAGCATCCCCCTCTCGGCTGTCCAAACGGACCCTTTCGTCGAAAGAATTCATTCAGCTGGAGCCGATGCGATTTTAAACGACGAATTTCATTTCTCTGTCGCCGCGTTCACTGGCGCAGATACGGAGATTTTGAAGATCCGGATGCATAATACCAACCTTTACAGGAATAGGGACAATGGAGAAATTGCAAGCATGCTGATTGGTTGTTTCAGCAGCGTCACGTATGACGTCAGATTTAAGAAATACAAAAGTTTAAAAAGTATCACCTTTTTTGTGAAAAAAATAAGTTCAAGTTTTCAGATCAGCAGATAAATTGAAAAATTGTTTAGTTATTAATGATATCCTTTTCTCAAAACGAAAAGTCTAAATAAATTACTTCCTTTTTTTTTATTACTGAAATTGTAACATCAGGAAGAAATAGGAAAAAAAGTTTTAAAAATTGAAAAGTCAGAAATTATAAAATAACTGACATTGCAAAATATTCACATTGAAAATTAATGGCTTTCGATTTAAATTCGAATGAAAGACTGCATTTTAATTTAAAAAGAAAATTTTAGATATTTAATTAAGAATAGCAGTTATCATATTTTGCTCAGAGATCGTGCCACTATTTATTTTGTTTCACACTCAATTTCAAGCCATTCTGTCAAGCTCAAATTTGTTGTAGAAAGATTGAAATTCATTGGAAATAACAAAGGTATTTTCGTTAGTAAAATTCGTTTAAAAATCGTATTTTTAGGTGTTAATTCGTATTCATTAGAGGATAAACTTTAAATGTAGTTTGATCACAACTATAAGGTAACTAGACAGTAAGTTTATGACATCATACGTGACGCTGCTGAAACAACCAATCAGCACGCTCGAAATTTCTCCATTGTCCCTATTCCTGTAAAGGTTGGTATTATGCGATCCGCATAGTAAGGCGAGCGCGAGTTGAAATCCGGACGTATGGCAACCCTATCCGTGCGGAACCCAATCACGGAAAAGGATCTCGCATTTCATTAACGGCTGAGATGAATAATTAATAAGCAACACGGAACCAGAAGTCAGTGAAACAAGGGGGCGGGGCGAAGACTATCAATTACCTTTTTCAACCGCACAAGGACCAATCGCCTATTTTCTCAAGGGCAGGCCAGCGAAGTGCGACAGAGCGTGTTAATATTCCATTGGCCCGAGCGTGCATCTGTGGCTCGAAGGAGACAGCATAAATTACTGCAAATAAAGAGCCCATTACGCTTCCTTCCACGGTTTCATGATGTAACCCTACACCCGGGAGCCAATGGGCAATAAATGCGCACCTCCGACCCCATCCCGAAAGAGACACGTCCTCCACCGCCGACTTTTAATCAAACAGCCCGCCGTGATATACGATAGAGCCACAAAACCTTTCGTGGAATTCGCCATTTTTCAATCCTGGGGGAAGAGAAAGAACAAGAAACACCAGGCATGCCATTCGAGGAATACAAATATTTAACACCTGGCGATTGAGTTGAGTTGATGTGGAGGGGGAAAAGAAAAATATCGTTTGCGTTTAAAAAATTGGGGTCACCTCCATTAATGTGCCATTTATTCCCAACAGTGGCATGAGGTAACACGCCTCCACTGGCAGGACGACCCCCGAAAATAAAACAAAAATTAAGAGCCGGCTTTTAACACAATGGGCCTTCTGATGAGCACGTTCTGTGTGAATATTAGAGGTCACAGCGCGCATTTACCCCGCGCCGTTGCTGCTGATTGTCTAAAAGCTTCTTCTGCTGTTTTTTTTATTGTTTTGCTGGAAAGTGGTTGGCTTTCTCGAAGCAGCATGACCCTGAGTGTCAAAGCAAAAGAAACAATGAAATTTTTGTGAAGAGTGCAAATGTGTGTAGTATTATTATTCCTTTCTTTCTTCCCTCCCTCTCCACTGGCTGCTTAATGGGTTTCTGGCGCTGCACAGGCTGAGACTGGAAGGTCTGCAACCTGGCGAAAAGTGCGTGTGACAGCAGCGTTTCGAGAATTCCTCGCGCCCGATAAATAAATCACGAACGATTTATTCCCTTTGTTCTCGGGCTGTCGTCTTCCAGAAGAGTTTGATTTACGCCCCCGAAACCTGAAGTGACTGCTAACGATCGACAGAAGCTCGGTCTCTTTTTGTTCCCGCTCGCAGTATTGCCCGTGGCAACTTGAGCGGGAGATTTAAATTGATTTGATGCCTCTACGTGATCATTCGGACTCAGTAATATATGCTGCAGTATTGGTGGTATTGTGGAACTTGCGCACAGTCGCATTTTCGGTAAGTCATTAAGTAGCTTTCTTTGCGCACGAGCGTTGGAAAGGTTGCAGTATTGTAAACTTTACCGATGTCTATATGATTTGGCTTGGCTTTTGCGCATTGAAAACCTTTGGCATATGGCAATCAATAAATATCAGTAGGAGAATGACACTTCGTGCCCCTGATAAAACAACGATGCTTCCCTGGGAAAATACTAAGGACCTTAATAAGTGTTATTTTCAAACAAGTGACTAATACAGATGTAATTTAAATTAAACAATAAATACTCTATATAAATTAATCGTTATATTAAATAAATTGAAAATACATGAATAATGTAATTATCAATTTTCCCTTGGGAAAGTGGGGATTATCTCATAGTAAAGAACCCCCACCCATCAATCACTCTCTTAAGTAGGCATTTTCTATTGCCCCTCTAGTTGTTCGCCAAGTTTTCCTGCCAAAGGCAATTGGGATCCATTAAACCTACAATGTGTGCGCAAATTCCACTAGTTATTGCTGTGCGGAAATGCGTCTGTGCGCATCGGACACAGAACCGTATTGGTTTGTCGGCAGGTAAAAAGATCAGAGAGCCGACTCCATCAAAACTCGTTTGAAGACGAGGCTGCATTTTGAGCTGCTTTTGCTACTAAGGGCATGAAGCTCAGTTCTGTGTAAGTAGTCAGTATTCTGAAATAAATGGCTGGCACCACAGAGGGTTCTGAAAAATCAATTGTTGTTATTGTTTCGCCAGCATTAAAAGCACCTCTCAGATTTTTTGATGTCCCGAGTATTTTCAATTGGGTAGCAGTTTTTTTTATTATTATTAATATTTATTCGTAAACTGGAATTAACGTAAAAACTAGGAATAAAATAAAATATGCTGTCTATAAATACTGAATTTGCATAAATTATTTGCTGAGAAAACAAAACGAAAAATATTTAATCTTTGTAGTGTTTTTAATTTCCTGCTGCATGTTAGAATTACATTGGCTCGTGCTGAACGTATTATAAGCGGCAGAGTAAAAAATTTGCATTTTGTTTTCCTTCTCTTCTCCTCCCTACATGCCCGTACTACACACCAGCTCCTAAAGTCACGTCATTGGCGAGAGAGAGAGAGAATGTTAAGTAGTGAGAGAAAGAGAGAGCATGAACTCAACAGAAACAATAGCAAGGCGGGATGAAGCACGGATCACTTGCTCACTTTAAACATGCATTTTATACATCGCATCTGCGATCGGCTGGAAAGCCAGAAATACTGAATGCAAGAGCGATTCAATATGTGACGTGTTCTGCCAATTCAATTGGGAGGGTGGTCGTTTGTAGCCACAAACAAAATGGAATCGTGCTTTCCTTTCAAGAGAAAAGAAATCGGAACACATAAGACTCTTTCTGCTAAAACAAAATGCTTGCTGAAGCACTGCTTCACTTGAATGCAAGCCAATGACTGAACAGTAATAGAAGCACGGCAATCATTTCGTTTAGAATTCCGATGTGCTCGAAAAGCGTGTTATCGTCACGGGCCCTTTGATCCAAATTATGAAAGCGGCGGAACATTAATTCGGAAACCCAACCTCTCGTTACGCGCAGCGCCCCCTGCCCTGCTCCCTTTTTTAATTATCAGAAGAACATCGTTTTAATTAAGGGGCGCAATTAATGAACCGACCACTGGAACGTGGCATCGAGGGAGGGGTTGTGCACCGCTGAAAAATGAATGAAGAGGTTGTCTGACGGAACCTTCCTTTTTTTACTTTCTCGTATACGAAGTATACAAAGAGAAAGTATTGTAATCGTCAAAAAATTCGAACTCGAGATGTTGACGAATCTCCGCGTTTCATACCTCCGTGAGTCCGAAAAACACAATTTTGGAATTATGTCTGTCTGTCTGTGAACACGATAACTCGAAAACTATTAGAGCTACGAGGATGAAATTTGGTATGTGGTCTTTAAACATAATTTGTAGGTTTCTGTCAAATTTTGGACAAAATCCGTCAACGGGAAGTCTGTCTGTCTGTTTGTCCGAAGTCATGCGAACACTATAACTCAAAAACTTGAATAGCTAGATGGATAAAATTTGGTACACAGTTTTATCGTCATGAATATAGGTCCGTATAAAATTTTGGGCCAAATCCGTCAAAGGGTTGACTGTCTGTCGGTCTGTATAATTTACTATTGAAACCAACCGTAGCTCCACACGCATGCGTATTAGAAGTAGTCTTCTGTGCAGGCGAAAGCAGCGAATTACATCAGTTTGTCCTTGAGACGGCAAGAGTGAGACCTAGCAGTGTGCGATAGATATGCGTTTTAATCGGCAGACATCACTTTGAATTTGGTTCTTTAGCTAGATATTTTTCACAATCACTATAATAAAAAACCTTCTGATAGTCATTGGATTCTGGATAACTCTAGGTTCGAATTTTTTTAGCCTCGCTGGTGAAGGAGAAACGGCATCTTTTTGGGGAAGTATACGAGAAAGTTTAGGGGAGAACGCTCCTTGTTTTCCTTTCTCCTTGTTTTTTTATTTGGTTTCTGTTTTGAAATACGTCTCTGCTGAAAACTAGCAAGCCTTTGTGTGCTCCCGTACGCGAATTATATGTTTAAAAGAATTATCTGTTTAACCCTTAAAAGCCCAATTTCTTAGAAACTGATTTTAGCATGATTTTTGACTATACTTTAAAAAAATCCTATCCCATAACTTTCATTTCTTTAATAAAACATGAGAAATTTTTTTATTAGACTCGGTGTTTGCGTGTTTTGACTTTTTGGAAATGAACTTTAATTTAAAAAAAAAAAATACGGCTTTTGGTGTCATAGTGTGTCTTAAAGTTTTGTGATCATGCGTTTTCGTTTTTAATTATATATACGTTTGCATAAGTTTTATGATTTTATGTATTCTCTGTGGTCTACTTTTTGCTTTCTAAGGCATTTTTTTTTACTCATTGTGACTTTTGTTCTTTGTGTGTTTGTCAGTACTCAGTAAATGGAGTTTTCTCTTTAGTGTGCTTTTCTTTAAAATAAAATAAAATAAATAAAAATACTTTTAAAAATCCTATGTTGTTTTAAGTATGGTTTATGGCTAAAAAGCAGTTTCTTACCAACTGAAAACACTGGGCTTAATGTCAGAAAACAATTTCCGTGATAAAATTCTACAATGTCAAACACAGATGAATTTTAATAAATAATAATACGGATAAGGAATTTCCTTCAACATTGTAGAATAAAATATGGTATTCTCAAGCGCACAAACGAAGCTCAAAAGATGCAGCCTGAAGTGAAAAACATAAATTTATTTTTATTTTTTATCATCGGCTGCCATCTGTATGCTGTAAATTGATTTCATAAAAATTTCAGTCTGGATCCTAATTTTTACTTTCTAAGGTGCGAAGGAAAGTACCGTCTATTCGTATTCTGTAAGTATTTGACTTCGAGATGTTACTGGATTTCCAGATTTTAGATCTCTTGAAACAAAAAAAAATCAATTTCGCAGTCTGAAAGAACCGTTTTCGGATTTATGTGTGCTTGTCTGCGAACATCAATACTCAAAAATGAAATTGTGTATGTCTATCGCGAAGAACTCCGCCTAAAGGAAGTCTCTCTGTATATCCATCAAAGTGTTTGTGAACACGCTAACTGAAAACCGCAATGAGTTAAAAGGGTGAAATCTGGCGCAGAGTTTTATAACACAGAATTATAGATTTGTGTCAAAGTTTGGACCAAATCTTTCAGAGGAACGCGATAACTAGAAAAACATTTTAAAGGCGCAGTTCGGGTCCGCGCCGTAGATTTTCCGTGAAAACGTCGGGATAAAATCATAAAACAAGTGTTTCGTATTAATGTGTAATTTAATTATCAGTCTCTTTAATACAATATTTACACAGAGTAATATAATGGTTACAGAATAGATAAATCACAAGCTACCACAGACCCTTGCTACATGTGATAAACTTGCGATAAATTTGTACGTATTAATACGAAATACTTGTTTTATGATTTTATCCCTACGTTTTCAGGAAACACGTCTAAGGCGCGGACTTGAACTGTGCCTTTCTTATGTTTTATTTAGAGTAGCTTTTGATGGCGCCATCGGTTAACAGCATATAGAACTACATTTCGCGTATGCGCAGTAAAACATTGTTTATTACAAATGCTCATATTTCCCATAATATTCAAATTTTTGAATTCAATTTTTAATACAATGTTTCTTTTACGCATTGTCAAGTATTCTGTATGTTTCGTACAATTCGAAAGAAAACTCTGCATGTTATAATCAAAAAACATGAGGAGTTTGACATTTTCTATTTAATACCGATTTTTACTTATATTCTGATAAATATTTATTTTTATTGTATCACTTTGGGTCCTAGTAATACTCCTCAAGCTCTTTAAAATGACACCAGAATCAACCTCCTAGCTAAACGCGTTTCCACGCTACACTTATATATAACCTTACATAAAGCTAATTCATAACAATCACGCGCGTGCGCTTACACTGGTACGATGACGACGCAGACAAAACAAATGCTATTTGACAAACTCTTACAGATACGATCTATCCGTTGTGGGGTCAACCATTCTCTTCGCATTATTAGTCTCGTAGTTATTAGCGATTCAAATCTGACGGTATTTTGCAACACAAGAAAGTTCGACTGACTATCCCTAATGAGCGGAAAGACGTTTTCACGTCAAAACGTCACTAAATGTGTCACGCGACTTAGAAGACTACTGATATTTGGTACGCATAAAAGCCCAATTCCTTTGAAAAATCTCTCGAACAGATTATGATTTTTGCACTCGGATATGTTACCCTAGATTTAGGGGCGGCCCGTGACCCCAATGTCCGAAGTGGCGTCAAAGCTGGGGCGTGGGAAAAAAATGGTTTATAGTAATATCTACCATGTTCCAGGAGCGATTAGTTGGCTTAGCAACCATGCTAATTGAACGGGACTTTTTGCAGAATATTGAGGAGATAATGAAAGATTTTGCAGATAAAAAGGCAAAAAATGTGATTTTTTTAATACAATATTAAAATAGCGTCATGTCTTTTAAAAATGAATGTGTTCAATATATTATCTTAGTTTTATTAACACCACACTATAATATTAGATATATGTGAAGTTTAAAAATTCTAACCATAATATTATTACGTCATATTTGCAAGTAAAACATGTATACTTCTACACGAAAGTTTGTTTGATATTTAGAATGCAGATATTACAGAATTTAAAAAATACATTGGCTGTGTTGGTGGTGGAAACACCATACTGTTGTCTTGCCTTTGCCTAGATTCATAAGAGTGGTAAGATTTCGTTTATGTACCAGATAGGGAAAAAATTTCAATTATTTTTATCACCTGGCTTAAGTTGGCAAAAAAAAAGCTATTGCAATTTCAAAACAATAATAGTAACATTTTTTTCCATTATCGTACGATGGCTCTTTCCTTTTGAACATTATCTTTTATTTTACTATTCCCTCATTTTTGTCATAATTCCTGAATAAGTCTCGTGTCAAATATTTCGCTATATTTTCCCTTTAATGCATTTATGTAATTCCCTCTGAGAGCAGCAGAAAGAAGAATCCTTAACTGGTTTCCTCGAAATGCGCCTCGTGTTGATAAATTAATAAATAAATAATTGCATTTGATCAGATTCTATTATTAAAATCCCGACTCATTTTATCTCGAGGAACAACAAGACCTTAATATATTTTTTCCACCTCCTTTTAGTCCGGAATGGAGGAGGGGGGGGGGGGATTCGAACGGAACGGGAACACCTTTCCAAAAAAGAATCTTATTAATTCCAATAGAATCAGATTAAAACTAGTGTAGTTCTTAATTTGTAATTGAAACGAGGGAATTCTTAACAGAGGAAAGAATTTTTTTCTTTCTGCCTTCTTAATGGGATCTTCAGTTTTTCTTTTATTTTTTTCTTCTCTGCTTTCTCCGGTTTTCCTTTCTTTTAATCCGAAACTACCAGTTACCTTTTTCTTTTAATTTACCCGTTTTTTTTTCCCCCCCCCCCCCCCCCCATCCTCAGCTTCTTCAAGTTACACTACCGTAAATAGTTACTGCCACCGAAAATAGGAAAACTATTTGTATTAATTCTGTTCGCTGCTGAATTAATGGAATAAAGAGGAAATAAAAAAAAAAGTATAATGGTCAGATTTTTTTTCGAACCTTTTCATCTAGCGTTTTTTAATATATATTTTTTTGTACTTTACCTCATTGATTTGCGTAGCTTCCTTCAAGTGTATTTTGTTGGCAACAAAGATTAATAATTTTTTCCCCTTTCTTTAACGCAGTGATTTTATTTCTTTCAAAAAGAGGATATTTCAATAATTGGCGGAGGTTTAAACATTTGAATAGCACTGATAAAGGAAGGTGAAAGTTTTTTCTTCTTTTTTATATTTCTGTTCGAAGTAAAAGAACGCAGTATTTTTTCCCCGCGCTTTTTCTTGCCCGAAGCAATGAAATCGTTTGGTAAAGATCATCCTCTTGACTTTTGCAACCGGGTTCTAAGCTTTCCATTTCTTCTTCTCTCTGCTTGATAAATAATATTCTTTGTTTTATCTCTTCGAACTGAAAGTAAAATGTCTTTGTTCAATTTAGTGTTAAAATTTATAAGATAGATGCTCCCATCCTTTTCTTCTTTATGTTTCAGTTGAAATGTTTTCCCGAACCATTTGTATTGTTTTCGATATCTTTCGACCTTTTGTGCCGAACCGGACAATTTCTCTGGTAGCTCATTGGACCGACTAACTGATGCATTTCAATATTAGACCGATCTTAACAGCTATTTGCATTAAAATGTTTTGCTAGGTACTTTTTTTTTACTTTTGGGGCTCTGTTTCTTATAACAGGATCCTTTGTAATGTAAATATTTACTCACTTTAAACTAATGATCAATTATAAGTCCGGCAGAAATTTTGGACACTCAATTTAACAGCAAATATTAAACCTGTTATTTTATTAGTAGTTCTGTGAACAGTAGACCTGTCCCCCCCCCCCAAATAAAATAAATCTAAGATTTTCTCTTCATCTCATTTTTTAAAAGCTTAGCAAATGTTATTCATTTTGAAGACAGCACTGTTTGTAGGGACACCAGACATCATAATTTGACTCTCGAGGAGATACACAAAAGTTTAGCACAATTCTTAAGGTGTGACAAATTTGGAGTTTATATGGATGCGATGGTTCACAATCTGCTGAATTAGCGAAACATCTCTAGCTCTTTTACTTCGCCTATCTTTAGGCGACATATCGAAATATTTTGAAAAGATGGCACCAAAAAAGCACAGTAAACCAGCGGGAGTGTTCTCCCCTAAACTTCCTCGTATACTTCCCCAAAAAGGTGCCGTTTCCCCTTCCCCCGCGTGGCTAAAAAAATTCGAACCTATTGTTACCCAGAATCCAATGGCTATCAGAAGGTTTTTCATTATAGTGATTGAAAAATATCTAGGCAAAGAATTCAAAGAGATGCGTAACGATTTTCCTCTCTTACCGGCTCAAGGACAAACTGACGTAATTCGCTACTCCGTAATGAAATTCCTCTCCGTTCTTCCAGTACGCATGCGCGTGGAGATAACGGATTCTCTTCAAACGTAAATTATACGGACGACAGACAGTCAACTTTTTGACGGATTTGGCCCAAAATTTTATACGGACCTACACTTATGACGATAAAACTGTGTATAAAATTTTATCCATCTGGCTGTTCAAGTTTTTGAGTTACAGCGTTCGCGTGACCTCGAACATACAGACAGACTTCCCGTGGACGGATTTTGTCCAAAATTTGATAGAAACCTACGAATTATGTGTAAAGACCAGATACCAAATTTCATCCCCGTAGCTCTAATCGTGTTCACAGACAGACATAATTCCAAAATTGTGTTTTTCGGACTCAGGGAGGTCTAAAACGTGGAGATTCGTCAACATCTCGAGTTCGAATTTTTTTGACGATTACAATACTTTCTCTATGTATACTTCGTATACGAGAAAGTAAAAATTCAATCCTTAAATTGGTTATTTAAAAAAAGTCATCGAGAAAATTTCACTATTAAATAGGCATCAAATTAAAATATTTTTTCCAACTCAATTCGTTACAACTAAGAAGTTGGAACTCAAAATAACTTGGCGACAAATATTACAATTTGGCAACAAATATATTTATAAACGAAAATCTGTCGTTGCTATAGGGATCAGAGGATTTATAAGGCAGGCGAAATTATCTTGGCGAGAAACGCCTGATAATTCCATTTAGGCTTAGCAATTACAAGCGACTTTTTAAATTTGCATAAATTGGTTACTGCGTCATATAAGGCATAAAAAAAGGTTTTAGATGGTGAATGAGTTTAAATATAAATTTAGAACTAATATAAAAGATAGCCCACAATTATAAAAATAGAGACATTTATTTACCGAAATGCGCATAACGATACATAGCGATAAGCGAACTGTGTTTATTTGCAACTCTGATGTCATAATCTTAATTTTCGGTTGCCACTCACTCTTTTATTACTAATTAATATAATAATTATATATAATTAAAATAATTATTTTATGTCTTTGAGTTTATATGGATACAATGATATATGATTATCGAATTAAAATAATGAGAAATAAACATATGCATCGTTTTCTATTGCTTCAAGAAATATTTCTGCCAAATTTGAGGCAAATCAAACAACGCATTTGGTCGTAATCGCATAACAAACAAATTTGCAGACAGACAAAGTGCCAAATGCTGGAGTTAAAAAGTAAACATCGCTTCGCTCGGTCAAATTAATGCATTGTATGCATGCTTTATTCGAAAGGAAAGTTTTTGAACGAAAATTTTGTTTTTGAATTTTGTTTTCTTTCAAGTGCTATTTTATGTAGAACTTTGAATGCAATATTTAAGCGGTATAACTTGAACAAATTGAACAGTACTATTCACATCTGTATTCAGAGATTTAATTCAAAAGTTAGAATTTTTTTTATTTTAGATCGAATAGACTGCTAATTAGAATAAGAATGACACGGTGGACTTATAGACGTACTTAATTAACAAAAGGAAATTCGTAAAAAAATTGTCTAATTTTTAGTTTTAACTTTTAACTGAGCAAAATAAATTCGAAGTGCAGACGGTATTTTAGCATTTAATTAATATAAAAATCAAGGTTCCAGAGAAAAATGCGAATTTTCGATGAATTCGAATTATAAACCTTGAAATTAGAGGAGTTACACATTATTGATATAGGTAAAAGGGGAGAGAAATTAAAGTGTTTTTATAGTCTGTTTCGTAGCTGGCACATAATAAACGCATTTTTAAAAATTTATTTTGATATTTTATCATTTTATTTTTTAAATTTATTACAATATTTTTTTTATGGGAAAAATACTATTTCCGAAAATCCTCCTATCGTCTGAACTTTATTTTAAATTAAAATGAGAATATCAGTTAAAAAAAAACAAGATTTAAATATCATTGTTTCTCGAAAAATTGCAGACTGTACCCAATGAATGTTAAAAATCACCGAAGGCTAGTTTATTATATCATAAAGTTATTAATAATTTTTGAATAATGTTAGATTTATGAATGCAAAATTTAGCAATCATTGCAAGTGGCAATTTGAAGGCAAATAAATAAAATGATTTAAAATATTTATAATTTTTTAATTCAAAGGAAAAAAATGACAAGACTAAAGACAAAATAATCTTTTCTGTTTTTTGGAACTGGGGAAAGACAGTCTTTGTAGCTAAAATTCCCGTGGGCCGCTGTTGCAAAATATTAAAAGGAAAACATAGTTTTTAGTAAGTTAAAAAATTAAATATTTAATGGGAAAATAGTTGAAGGAAATGTATTCAGTACAGTAAAACTTTGATTAACCGTCAGTTTCTGTTAAACGTGATGGTCTTAAAAACGTCTGCGTAAAACGCGAAACATCGCCCTGGGTTGTCCACCGCCGGAGTGGACGTGATTTACGTCACCAGCAGATTTAAGACCTATCCGCCCTGCAAGAAGATTCCCCCGCGATTTAGTTGAGATTCCTTCTTGCATCTTCCTATGCGAAGTGTGCAAAGAAAATGTAATAGTTCGATCTCGATATTTTAATGAACTACAGTAAAATTTCGATAAACCGTCACTCGTTTAACCGTCTCTTTCTATTATCCGTCATCGTGTTTATTCTAAGGCTCCAGCCTCAAAGGCAAAAAAGGAGATGCCAGATTATTTTAAACTAACCTCATGTTTACAGTAGTAGTAGGTTTAATGTAACCTACAGTATTTAAATACATTTCTCCACGCCATTATATTGTTTATATTGATCGTTTTGATTAAATACAATATGTATGTATTATTGTTCACTTTTAGAGAATTTTATTTTCATTTTCGT
>BGPR01007711.1:22481-48454 GCA_013235015.1 Araneus ventricosus
AACAATATACAAGCAAAATCCTTTAAATATATTATTATATAAGTGTTACAAAATTTATATTCTACGCTTTATCGTTGTTGTCTTTTCAAAATGAGCTGAATTTTCTATTTGAAGACTCCGTTCTGTCGCAGGATGTCCTGGAAAAAGTTTTTTTTTTAAAAAAAAATTCCTCATTCCTGTAATGCTTATGCTGATTCTGGATTCGCTTTCGCTATTTACGAGTGGGATATTCGCGTAATCCTTTTATCTGTGATATCGAATCCGTCTTTATTCTCCAGATTTGTAGAGTTAAATCTGGGATTCACCGTAGAAGGGATATTACCTGGAGAATGCTGGTCTCCTGGTAAATTTGAAAGATATGAGACATATAGGTCGCGCTTCAGAAATCACTTGGGTTTTTTTTTTTGCGTAGCAAATAAGAGAAATATGGGTTTCGCTAGATGATTAGGTTTCGTTGTTTATGCTTTCGATATTTCATCTTTATTTTCTTCCATCTGGATGGACGAGTTTTCTGTTTGGTTTATTTGGGGTAAGGTAGAACTCGCGCTATACAGACCGACTTCTGGTGTAATGGTTTGGTAAATTTTTAACCGAACGATTTAGATAATCACTGCCGTTTAAATTTTGGTTCAGTATACAAACGGAATTGGCGATTGCTAAATCGAAGGGTTTTCGGAGAACGGAAGTGGGCCATGGGGACAAAAGTTCTGTGAACCCATTATAAGCAAAACAGAAAACTCGTCCATAATTCATGTGTAATAAGTACCTTAAGCGACAAGTTGCAGAAGTGTTTGTTATGGGAAACTTGCAAATAGAGTGTGAATTAGTGATAAAAAGTATACAATATTTCATTAAAATTTTCATTAGAAAAATTATAGTATTATTCAGGTAGGTCAAAATTGTTTGCTTTATTATTTATATTTGCTAATTCGAATCTGAAGGGCCACGGTAAAAATTCGATTTATTCGATAAAATTGAATTAAGGAAAACTCGGTCTATAAAAATGAATAGAACAAAAGAAAGTGACATTTTTTGTTGCACTGAAAATGTCAGTAAAGACTTGTTTCTAAAATTTATCAGTTCTAATAAATAAAGCATAATTGATAAATCAACAATAAGTAAATTTAATAAATGCATTGTTATAATTAAAAATTTTCAATCTTTTAAAAATAATTAACTCACTAAATAAATAATTTTTTTGCACTTTGAATACAAAAAAATTTACGATAAAGCATAAAGCTACCTTCATTTCACATCTTACGTTTTGGTAAGTAAGTAACGGAATTTTTTAATCACTCTAAAAATATTGTTGAAAAGAGTTTATTGTTTATTTAGTGTTTTTTGCCAGACTGGGAAACTGCAAAAAACGAGAAAACAAAATTGAATATGGCGACATATTTTGCCATTTTCACTTATAGAACGTGGCAATTGTGGGTTCAAACATTAAACGATGTATGACCAGCTATCTAAACCGAGTTCTCCAAAATTTACTTTGTACTTTTCTGAATTTGGAAGAAAATGGCAAAATGGACGACTTCAGTTGAACAGAGGGAATAACTGATAGTGCAGGTTGTTCCAAAAGTAAGCATCTATTTTTGTCGAGTCGAACACTTTTTTGGAGAATTTAAGTCTATTGATGCTTACTTTGTTAATAATGGGATAAGCGTGTACTAAATTTTTATTTTTGTACGTATACAGTGAGTTTCAAAATTTTTATTTGTGTTCCAAAATTAATTACCTATTTTGGTAGATTTAAAAGAAACAATTTTATGTTTATTTTTTGAAACTCAGTTACAGAAAAAAAAAAATGGCGGGAAGCTGTCTTTTCAAACAGCCGCTGATGATAAAGGCGTAGGACTACTTTACTCGCGTGACTCTTTTATTTCTCGTAAGTTTTAAGGTTTAAGTAAGTTTTTTTTTTGTAACTTCTGTTGTTACCCTTTATCGCTAAAATAAGACATTAGTTATGTTTTTAACATATGTAGTACCGAGATATAGAGAATCTTCAATACCAAGTTTTGTGGCTTTTTGGCGTGTGAATCAATTTCCTTCCTGAGACCCCAAAGGGAGGAACGTAGTCCTACGTTAAAAAGACATGTGCGAAAAAAACAAAAGAGGGAGATTTAGAAATCTTGTTTCAAAGCTTCATTGAAAACATTTAACTTGTTCTCCATCCGTATCCCTGCAAATTTCGAATCTAACCTTGAAAACATTTAACTTGTTTTCCATCCGTATCCCTCCAAATTTAGAATCTAACCTTGAACACAGTTAACTTGTTCTCCATCCGTATCCCTGCAAATTTGGAATCTAACCTTAGCGTACACGATCCCCGCATTCAGCTAGCTTTTCAACAGATAATATCTGAAATGCATCATCTAAAGCTAAGAATATATTTTTAATTTACTGATGGAGCACATGCTAAAAGTTTTCGATGAAGTTCTGAAACAAGTTTTCTAAACCTCTCTGTCTCTCCTTTATTTTTTGCGCATCTGTTTTTTTAAAAATCATAACTGAGTAGCAGAAATAAACATAAATTTGTGTTTTTTCAAATCTAACAAAATCGGTAATTAATTCTGGAACGCAAAATAAACTTTAGTACACTCTTCGCGCATTTTAAAAATGAACCAAATACGTCTTTTAAAGGTGTTCGTTTTTCCAATAATAGGTACTACTTTTGGAACACCCTGTATTAGGAGAGCAGAGTTACGAATAAATTAGTGTCGCATTAAAAATCATGAAGACTCGTGAAATTTAACTCCCAAGAATCGAATGCCCGAAGTCGAAAAAGCACCTCCCCGGCTTTGTTTCGCCTAAAGCGGCCAATCGATCGGAGGCTTCAGTTTCTTTTCCCTGGACCGCAAATCACTCGGAAACCCTGCGTTTCTCTGGCCGATGCCGAACCGTAAAAAAATAAATAAGTGAATAAATGGAGCAGTGCATAAGGGCCCGGCCCGAACTACATCCGGGACTCAGGTAGGGCCCATTAATCAGAGAGGTTGTCCTCGGTCTGCGCCCAAAGGGGGAGGACGCGTGACTCCACGTCGCTGCGAATCGTTTGTCCTTCCTTTTCTGTATTTCTTTCGCTCCACTTGTACCTGGTGGAGGGGTTGTTTATAGCCCTTCCTTCGAGAGGGGAATTCTTCGGGCACAATGGGAGGTGTGTTCGGAATGCACAGCATTCGGAACACATGTCGTCTGCGATATGCGTGGTACTGATTGGCCGAATGTATTCCTTTTGCCAATTATATCAGGTGGAGCCGTGAAATATCGTTTGCGTCTATTAGAAATTGCCTGCACGAGGATTAATATTGCACAGTGGGCAGGGGTGGAGAGCAGCTCGTGAATATGAAATAACAGTGCATCAGTTATGGGTAAAACCAAAGTGTACGGTACATCTTTCGCCAAGGTTGCGCCAAATCATGAAAATCTCGCCAAACTTCCGCCATGTTGCCACGTTTACCATGTTACCGCCATTTACTTACCACATTTAGCGATATTTCGCCAAAAAAAAAATCACGTTTGGCGCCGTAACGTATACTTTGGGGGTTTCGGTGGCAAAAGTGCAATGGTTTGAAAAGAGAGTAAGACGCGTGGTTCTAAGATTTATACTCTTCGTGTGGTGGATGTTTAAAAAAATTTATAAAAATACCGTCTCTGTCTCACACAGAGGCGGATGACGATTTGTTGGGGGACCCAGGCGTTGAGTTTCTTGGAGGCCCTCTGAAAGCATCATGCATATGTCAAACATTAAGCTTTAAAATAGCACAATTTCGAATACTTTTAATCCTTTCGCATATGTCAGTCATTACGCCTTAAAATAGCACAATTTCGAATACTTTTAATCCTTTCGCATATGTCAGTCATTACGCCTTAAAATAGCACAATTTCGAATACTTTTAATCCTTTCGCATAAGCCAGTCATTACGCCTTAAAATAGCACAATTTCGGGTACTTTTAATCATTATAATTACATTTATAACGATTGAACGAACGAATAACTTTCGTATTAATATTTTTTTATAATTTCTTAATTAGTCCTTGCTGATAATTAAGAAGCTTTGAATTTAGCAGTTTTATATTTATATCTTAAATACACGTATGAAATCATTATCGAAAGAAAAGAATTCGTCCCATGAAAGAAAATAAATTTTCTCTTTCTTAGCAAATTTACTTTGTTGATTACTCATTTGCAAAGCACTGTTATTTTCTAAACTCTATTCAATGCGCCGCAAAGCTCAAAAGGAAAGTAAATTTAATCCTAAATATTGAAGTAATATGAATGAAAAAATAAGATAAATATTTTTCAAAATTTCTTATTTTCGGGGTCCTCTTTCATCTCGGGTACCAGAAGCGCACTTTCTGCACCTTTCCTTTAATTCGCCTCTGGTCTCACACAGAAAAAGATTTGCAATTTTTGGGAGGAAATGAAGAAGATTTCCTATATCTCTTACTTGGTTAGGTTTTTTTTTGGCCAAACTTTTGATGAGATTCTTTATATTAGTGGTTTACTTCGGGGTTTCTATTCCTTTCTTACAGCTAACAATGACCGCCTGTATGGTATCGCACGTTTGGTGCAAAGAAAATTGCTTTTTCATGCCTGTTCCTTTCTTCAAACTTCTAGTTCAATCCATTGGGTTAAATGGGTTATAACCTAGAGACGCCGTTGATTCAAGGGCGACTAAAAACGTTCTATTCCGATTTTATTTTAATTTAGAGCCCAAAAATTTAATTAATTGTAATTTTAAATACGTTAAAAGTAAAAATGTGATTAGGAGTTGCCCCGAAAAAGCCATCGATTTTGTAATGTGACATAAACAGGTATTATAGTTAAATATTTTACAAATAATTAAAACTCAAATAACATTGTCAGTATATACACCTATTAAACCAATAATTAAAATTAAATATAAAATAATGTTATCTGATTAATAATCATACAATGAAATACAGAAAGATAATTAGATATAAACTATTACTATGAAAAAGAGAACCCAGAATTGGAATTCCAACAATCAAATTCCAATCGATCTTTGGAATCGATTAAGTCGCATTAAATTCGGATTTTAAAGGCGTCAACCTTCTGCGAAAGCCAATTGTTGGAAAAAAAAGCAAAAAGAACAGATCCAATGTATGAAAATTTCATGCATTCATAATGTAACCATTAAGATTAATCACGCATACGATCGGGAAGGATTGGCTTGCACGAGTCAGAAGGCTAATTGGGCTGCAGCCCAGGGCCGCCAATCATCCAAAGGCGCTTAAAAAGTTACTACCCTGATTTTATTTTAATTTTGTAGCCTGGCGAGGTGAAGAATAGAACTTTCTAGAAGTTCCCCCATATCTCGAGAACCAAGCTTCGCCGAGCCTCCAAACTTCGCGATTCCCCAACAAGCATCTGGCGCCAAATTCGGTCGCCAAGTTCCAAAATCGCCGCAACAATATGAACTAGAAGAAAACAGAAATTGAGAAACGCAACCATTTATTTAGCTCATTTTGTTTCATTCTTTCCATTCTCTAATGATATTAGAGAAAAACTTTCGAAAGAATGCCCTTTTCGAGGGTCAAACCTTTTTTATTTGTTTTTTTGGTGGAAGTTTTCCGAACCATTGCCCCAGAAGGAGGCGTCTCTGCTGAAAGAGGAGAAAAAAGAAATTTATAAAATAAAGCAAAGAAAATTGTCCATAAAGTAAACTAAAGAAATAAGCCGGAGTAAATCACGAAAGCACAGCTGGAATTCAATTTAATACTAATAAAAACGCGGGGCGATCGGACAAGGGGAAGTTTTCATTTTCTATTTTCGTGCTGCGGGCCGAAGAGAGATATCTTTTGATCCAATCAATCTTTGGTCCGAGAAGGGTAACGATGTGGAAGGATTCAATTCAATTGGAGGAACCGAAAAAAAAGCATCACTTCATTTGTTGAAAGGCTTGAACTTTATAGAAACTTTCCCTCCATTTTTTTTCAGGGAAATAAAAACGGGGCTCCTCAGATTTTTTTTATCACTTTCTTGACCAGGTTAACTTTCGCTTCGAAATTCGTCCGATGAGGAGAGAGAAATATCTCCAGAGCATGTGAAATTCATCGAAGTCTGTGTCCACTCATATTTTAAGAATGCAGTTTGAAAGAATGTGTTTCCTCAAAAAATGAATTTCTGAATTTTTGTTATGAAGTTTTTGCAAGTATTTGCCCGATTCGCTTCTGAATGCTTCTTTTGGTATAAACTATTGATCCCTCTGCCCACCTTTAGTTGCTCAATTTATCATTTTTTACTTTCTCGTATACGAAGTATACAAAGAGAAAGAATTAAATTGTAATCGTCAAAAAATTCGAACTCGAGATTTTGACGAATCTCCACATTTTAGACCTCCCTGAGTCCGAAAAACACAATTTGGGAATCATGTCTGTCTGTGTGTCTGTATGTCTCTGTGTCTGTGTATCTGTGAACACGATAACTCGAAAACTATGAGAGCTACGGGGATGAAATTTGGTATGTGGTCTTTAAACATAATTTGTAGGTTTCTATCAAATTTTGGACAAAATCCGTCCGCGGGAAGTCTGTCTGTCTGTATGTCCGAAGTCATGTGAACACTATAACTCAAAAACTTGAATAGCTTGATGGATAAAATTTGGCACACAGTTTTATCGTCATGAATGTAGGTCCGTATAAAATTTTGGGCCAAATCCGTCAAAGGGTTGACTGTCTGTCGGTCCGTATAATTTACTTTTGAAGAGAATCCATCTCCACGCGCATGCGTACTGGAAGAACGTAGAGGAATTTCATTACGGAGTAGCGAATTACGTCAGTTTGTCCTTGAGCCGGTAAGTGAGGAAAATCGTTAACATCTCTTTGAATTTCAGTCTAGATATTTTTCAATCACTATAATGAAAAACCTTCCGATAGTCATTGGATTCTGGATAACAATAGGTTCGAATTTTTTTAGTCACGCGGGGGAAGGGGAAAAGGCACCTTTTTGGGGAAGTATACGAGAAAATTCAGGGGAGAACACTCCCGCTGGTTTCTTTTCCAAAATTAAATGTCTGATTTTCCAAAAAATCAAAGAACCCTCTATTTATCTATTTCGAACTCACGGAAACTTATAAAACTAAGCTCGGTGTTTTTATGCTGTATGTTAAGTCTAATAATTAAATTCTCCGGTGGTATGTTGTGTTTTTGACTCCTGATTGCTGAAGGCAGTTGATCTTTAATTTCCAATGGAACGTATTTTCTGAGTCAATTCGCTTTTAACTTTATTTGATTCCATCTTAGTTCATCAGAACGCTCATTAACTACTAAAAATGAATGTTTTCGATGAAGGTTACACCACAAGTAACATTTAAAAACCACATTAACTCTAAATTAAACTAGTTCTAGAAAGGACAAAGAAAAATCAATTATGGCGACCTAACGTGTTATTTTCAATTAGGAAATGTGGTAATTGCACACACATACATTAAAAGATATCTGACCAACTATCTAGGGTTTATCCACATTTGATTCTATCCTTTCCTTAATTTAAAAAAAAAATGGCTTAGCGGACAACGAAAGTTGGTCGGAGGGAGTAATTTAAAGAAACCTGGTTAATCCGAGAACTAAAGTTGCAACGAGGGAGTCATTTGGTTTCGTAATATTCTTGTACATGCAAGCTCCACTGCATGGCTGCAAGCTCCACTTTCATCTAGCGACACATTTGATGATGTTTTATTAAATTTGACTCCAACATATGAACTGGGACATAATCTCGACCCCGGTATCAGAGGATCAAGACTCAAATTCACCTAAATTTCTAATTGAATGTGGGCCTGGTGCATGTTTTATCAATCATAGTGAGTTGAATTCCCTGTTTTAGCTGCGACAAATAAGTTAAAATAATGTACAGTAGAGTCTCCCTACAACGAAGTCTCTCTACAACGAATTTCTCCCTATAACGAAATTTTTAATCGGAATGTTAAATAACATTCAAAATATTCTCCATATAACGAAGTGGCTGTCTCCCTATAACGAATTTTTTCAGAGGTTTATCTTTTCGATTTTTGTCATTTTTGAAGAAAGTTTATAGTTTCTGTGCAACCAATTCGCTCACACGTGCCTGTTTCTGGAACCACTCACTCTTAAAATGTGAAAAAATTTTTGAAAATTTAACGTCACGAAATGCAAAGCAATGTAAAATAACGGAATTTTTCAAGTAAAATAAACGTAAGTACATACTAGTACATATTATTCTCTAAATTGGTGAATTGTCTTCACTTTTGAGCATTTTATTTATACAGTAAAAATTAGTATAATTTTAACAAATTTATAATATATATTACTTCATTTTTAATTGAAAATCATAATTAAATACATTTGAACTTATCGCACCTGTTGAAAAGTTTGTAACATTTACTTAAATAACTGCAAAAATCTCTAATCTCCGTATAACGAAATTTTCTCTATAGCGAATTTTTCAATTGGAACCAAGCGATTTCGTTATAGGGAGACTCCACTGTATTTGCATGCGAAGATGTCACTTTATCATAATCGTTTAATTATGGCTTTCAGAAAATATTCGACGATTTAGACTGAGGGAGGTGAAAAATGAATAGGGTGCCCAGGTTGCTATTTACCTTTGCTACGCCACTGCTAATCGAGCAGGTGTGGCGCCAGAGGGGGGGACGAGGGGGCCAGGGCCCACCGTCGGGGATGCTGTGCCTCCCCATCAGGGAAATATTTTGTACGTGTTCTTCAATTGTAATTGATAAATAATAATCTGGCGAAAATTTGAGACCGATTTCATTACACACGTCCCGCCGTACAGCAGGTCGTCGGGCAAACTCTAGCGCCATTCCTGTAATCGAGGCACCCTAAGACCGTCAAACCCTGTCATTTTACCAGTTGTGCCATCTTACAATGATGCCTTCGAGGTTGTCATAGATTTTTCATGCTAAAAATGATTTTTTTTTCAGACATTCATTATGGAGATGTAAAACTGACTCACGAATTTAAATATTCCGGTGAATAAAAAAAATTTATTTTAGCCTTTTTCTTAATGAAATTCTTTATCTCGTCGTGAATTTACGAATCAGTTCGTAGCGCAGGGGCGTCTATCTCATCTTTCGCGAGTTTATTTCTTCATTATCAGCGCGATAATGAAAGATATCGCGAGTCGGAGTAAACATCATTTATCATCTGCGAGAAAAGTCGCTCGATGAAGTTTCTTGCGAGGGCCTGTCGCCCAGAAATTAATGAAGCTCGTTTTTTGCTTGCTTTCAATTTTCGCTCGCCGTCACATCCCCCCCCCCTCCTACAAGGCCTTTTTACACGTGTAACTGTTATCAGCAACCTTTTGAAAGAAAAGCAATCAATTTTCAACGTGTTTGTTTTTTAATGATGAATGCTCAGGCCTCCGCAAGTCTCGTTTTTGGCTCCTCCGGAATTTCATATCATATTCCTAATAAGTAATTTTGCATTAATTGTACATCTACCTGCTTCTATGGGACCGCCCTATGTAAAACTCCAAGTACTTTTCGCAAAATAATCAGTAGTTTTTGTAAAAAAAACCAGCATATTTTAGGTTACATTTTTTGAACACATTTTAATAAATATAATAATCAAGCCTGTTGATCCCTACGCATTTTTTCGAATCGTGGAATTAAACTAGAATCGGCTGCTCTTTTTGACAGCAACTGCCGAAGATTCGGCAAGATGATCAACTTCTTAACGATTTCGAACAAAAATGGGATTGATTTTTATTTTTCAGTCAATGGCACTGCTAATACAACTGCGTATGATAAATTTGTTTTATCGTCCACATTAGTAATATTTATTATGATGTAAATTTGCAACTGTGGATAAATTCGTCTTGGTGATGGACGCGTGAATTATACTTTTCTGGCGCGGCGTGCAAAGCACCCTTGCACCGACCCTGGTTCTAGGGAACATGGTCGGAGGAGCTGAGCAAAAATCAACCCGCAGTCATATCGTGAGATATCTTTAGGGTTACCGTATTTTTTTTTAGTTGAAATAGTTTAGGTGAAGGGTCTCGAAGAGGATCAAAGTATAGTATAAAATTCCAAATGCTGTCTACGACCCTCTTCAATAACACTAGCACAAAGTTTAAGGAGGTAAAAAAATATATAAGATGTCAGAATGCAAAGAATATACACTTTTATTAATACAATTATTAAATTTAATTAAATTATAGCAGTGAAATACAGAATTTTAAAAAAAGACCAAAAACTGCCAAAGCTTTTAATTTTCAGTTTGGATTGGGACCTAGGTGAGCGGTTCTCATCTACTTTCTCATCAACAATGAATTTTCCTTCCTTGGCAGAATGACGTCAGCTGTTTCGAATACGTAGGATGTTCTCGATTGCAACCAAATTGCTCTCTCTCCTCATTAACTGGCGTAAATCCGGACATTCTGAAGATCCGGACGTAAGCTTCAAATCCGGACGCATGGTAAACCTAGATATATTTCAATAGGTAGTCTTCCACAAGGAATGTACATAAATTCCCGCTGCTGTTCGTCCTTTCTACCATCAATATAAATAAAGATAGGTTTCATACCTATATGCTATTAATAATTTCTAAAGCAGATTCCCTGAGATAAGCAGGAATATCAGATTGCTTGGAGACTCAAGACCGAAACTCGGTATGAAAAGGATTGCTTGCGTGAATGGATTTTATGAGCGAGTCTATTCACGGGTGAACGTACGCATCTACAGTTGTGGGCTTCAAAAACGCACCACCCTAGCGTCTCTCATATTTCATGCAGGAGGCGGAACGCATTGCAGTGACGAAGAGCATGCGTTTCTATTGAGAACTGTACAAAATTGCCGTCTTCTCAACAGCATTATTTGACTGGTTGAAATTTACAATGCTGTATTCATAATTTACAATGCTGCTGAGTGTTTGGTGCGCATCAAAAGAGACTATTCGGAAAAGAAGGAGGCTGTCCATGTGGTGAACAACTTGAGACTATTGAACACATTTTATTAAAATGTAAAATTTGGGGGAAAGAAAGAGACGATTGGCCAAAAAGCTGGCGTCAAAAAGATATTTCTGACTTGGTATTTTATTCGCCTTTCAAAAAATGCACTATTGACATCCTTAAAAAACTCATGTCTTCCCGTTTGACTTCCTGAGTTCGAACGGAACTTTTCTTGCGTTCATTTTATTTTATTCCCTATATTATAATTGCTTCATTTGTTATGCAGTGGCGGTGAAAACTCAGACCTACACGAACACTTCGGTGGTACTGGGAAGGGAGTTGACTGCATTTGTGCTGAGTGGACTACGTTCACAAAATTCCGTACGGCTTCGGCCAGATCGGAGGAGCTTTTGTATTTGATACATTAGCTTCATATACATGCTGTATTCATAAAGTTTCATTGGCTACTACAATACAATTAGTTACGCACCCACTGAAACAAAATACGTTGCGTGTCTTGATCACAGGGTCCTCCCCTTTCTTTTTTCGCAAATTTGTTTTTTCGTCCACCCTGTCCGCCACGTGTGCCACGTGTTCCGTGTGTCCACTAATGAGGAAGCGGTCACCCTCTCATTTTCATTAAAATATGAGGTTAAACGGGACATCCTCACTTCCTTCTCATTCTCGCCACTTCTCGAGTGTCAGCGCCGGCTTGGGTTACAGGAAGCAAGAGGCAATTAACATTTCAGATATCAAAGCAGAAAACCCGGAAAAAAAGTTTTCTTTCTTTGGCTTTCTCGTATACTTGCATAATGCGGCGCTTTTTGCTCCAAGTTTCGCATCAGAAGGACGAAAATCGGGTTCCCGTTTCGTACATCTTCCCCTTCGACCAAAATTTGAAACAGATCTGCAATGTCAAGACCAGATGCCAAATTTCATTTATGCGACTTTTTGAGTTTTGGTTTATTGCCTTCATATTAGCACTAACAGACAGACAGTCGGTCAGCCCTTTGGCTAATTACAGTTAAACTTCGATTAACCGTCACTCTTTTAACCGTCAGTTTCAGTTATCCGTCGTCATTTTTAAAAAATCTAACCCGTCATTTCTGTCCTTTACTACTCTTCTTTGAAGTTTACACTGGTCGTTTTGTAAAGTTAATGTGATATTCGTAACGAATAAAAATATATATTTGTAGAATTATTAAAATATTTAAAGAAAGAAATTAATTAGATAAAAAAATCGTTTGGTCATAAAAGAAATAAATTTTAAAATATCGTTTGGCAGAGAAAGAAATTAATTAAAAAATATCGTTTGGCATAATTGTTTTCTAAAGTTTATAAAAATAGTGTGGCAACGATATATTTTGTCTTTTTGCTAACGTTGTCTAGCAACGGAAAAGAATAATGAATTGAAGATGGAATTCGATGTCAGTCAATGATGTAACGTTTGTGATGTAAGTGTATGTGTTTGTTTTACATGTTTGTGCTGTGGTAGACGGCCAATAAATATATTATTTTTGATAAAGAAGGTTCTACAATTCTTCTTATTATGCTGAAATACATCACACCGTTATCGTTTAAAAAAAATCTAACCCGTCATTTCTGTCCTTTACTACTCTTATATTGAAGTTTACGCTGGTCGTTTTGTGAAGTTAAATTCAATATGTGTGCATTATTCACTTTTACAGGATTCTGTTTTCATTTTCTCCTTAAGACAGCAGTGAAATCAAGTTATTGTATGAAGAGATTTCTGTTATTCGGTTATCCGTCACAGCTCTGGTCCTAACGGGGACGGTTAATCGAAGTTTTACAGTGCATTCAAAATCTGATATAAACCTACGAGTATAGGGATAAAAACATTAGCCAAATTTCATCTGCTGTTTGTATTTTTGAGGTATCTTATTCACGTGCAGCCAGACTTCTTGTGTTCGGATTTCGTGCAAAATTGGATAGAAGTGTACAGTTTTGATGCAAAAACCACGCACCTAATTTCACCCATATGGTTCGTTCTGTTTTTGAATTATCTTATATATTATAAGACATACATAATATATGAAAAAGGTGTTTTTGAGACTCAGGATGGTGTAAAACGCTGTAATTCATTAAAATCTCGGGATCGAATCATAACTTTCTCTTTGTATATTTTGCATAGGAAGAAGAAATAAGTAATAAATATTAAAAAAAAAATTAAAAAAAAAATGCTTTTATCAATGCATTAAAAAAGAAAAAGTTTATTTTAGTTCTCAAAAATACTATAGATGGCGCCACGGAAACCTACCGAGTGCAAAAGTAATTTTGAGAATTTTTTTTAAAAATAGATAATTGAGAGCTCTAAAATTATTAAAAAATTGAATTGTCATCAAGACCCAATAAATATACAAAATTTCAGAACTCCAGTGCATTAAGAAGTGAGTGAAAAATCGATCACAAAACTCCAATCTTGCATACAAACATGAAACATTTCGAACTTAGTAAAAGCGTTTAAAAAGTGTTGGAAAATAAGTCTTCGCATTCATGCAAGTTTTTTCCCGTTTGTGCAGTCCCGGGGCCGATGGCGTAACATATGCAGAAAGCTTTTCCTTGGTTGTGACGTCATGAACAGACAACGTACACTTAAGCCTTCATGTGTATTTCCTGATCGGAATATACGAGGGACCGAAATAAATACCGAAACTCAGTTTCGTCATGCTTTTTCACAAGGAAGCTTTATTACAAACAGAAACGTGCACTGGCATAACAGAAAACAAACTTTTGGCTGTTTTTCCATATATTCGCCACCGACATTGACACATTTGTCGTACCGTGAAATCAATTTCGAGAAACCATCCTTTTAAAAGTCGGTGCCCAGCGATTGAAGGAAGTTCTTCACAGCCGCAACGCCAGCTTGATGAGCATGTTCGGAAGTGACGTCCCTATAATGCTGACTTCAATGAGGAAAAAGGTGAAAATCTGATGGGGAAAGTTCTGGGCGTGATCCAATCTCTCCCATCCCAGGCGACAAAAGTGTCCTTTTGTGTCCCTTGCTGTGTGTGGCCTTGCATTATTGTCCAAAAACAAAAGCCCTCCACTGGTCGGGCCCTACAGCCCCATCCCAGATAGCAAAGAAAGCTTGTCTGGTTGAACTTTTCGACAAGATAGCGGAAAGGTTCGCTAGTCAACAAGAAACAAGGTTTTCAACAAGATTTCCCCAAGCTTTTATTACAAACTTGTTTCAGGTCTTTCAAAGGGTTGTTAAGAGCCCTCCTTCTTCGAACAAAATAGAACCCCCTTGCCTCCCTCTCCGAAGCCGTACTCCTACAGAAGGGTTCAACCCCCCCTTTTTTCACCCCCTCTTCAAAGCCGTACTCCTACAGAGGGGTCCACACTCCTTTTATATCCCCCTTCTTCTGACATCATCTTAGTCCAACTTAGAGTTATATGAAAAGTCACAATTAAAGCTTAATTATTAATTTCAATTAATTTGATTAATCTAACTTTTAATTGAACTTACTTGTACGATTTCGTTGTAGATTGTGGCAAAACTTGAAATTTTTCCGAGCCGGGGATCGAACCCGCGTTCATAGAGTTGGAAGGCAAGCGCACTAACCAGTATACCGACGGGGCTAAACACGATGGACAGGTGGTTCATAAAAAAGCTTTCTTACGCCAATTTTGCGAAAATTGTTTCCGAAACGGTTTGCGCGGAAATGCTTTCGCGAACTTCGTTCAAACCTTGTCTGTGAAGTAGTTCATAAAAAACTTTCCTACTTAAACCTTGCGGCAAAGGTTTCCGGTATGCACGGAAATGCTTTCGCGGACAGCCTATGGAAAGTGAAATGGCAACCTTTCCGCAACCTTCTTTGCTATCTAGGATCACACTTTCAACTTTTTCATGCATTGATGTCAGCATTATCGATACTCATCAAACTGGCGTTAAGGCTGTGAAGAACTTCCTTCAGTAGCCGAGTACCGATTTTTACCTGGATGGTTTCTTGAAATTGATTTCACGGTACGACAAATGTGTCAATGTCGGTGGCAATATGTGGGAAAATAGCCAAAAGTTTGTTTTTTGTTATGCCATTGTGTGTTTTTGTTTGCAATCAAGCTTCCTTGTGAAAAAGCATGACGAAACTTACTGTCGGAACGTTCCTCATATTTTGAAAGCTGTGTTGTTGTCTTTTCGGCACGTGTAAAGTTTTTCTTTTGAGGCTGAAGTTACAGCTCGCAATTCATCTTTTATGTGTGATTAAGCGGAACTAATAAATGCATTTTAAAATAAAACTCGACGTTTCCTTCCATTTCACTCTGCTGCTTTCCGTCAGAAAGAAGGTATCTCGACTAAAGAGACTTCTTGCACGGCGGATAAGTCTTAAATCTGCCGGTGACGTAAATCACGTCCACTCCGTCGGCGGGCTCGAAGAAAAGACAACCCGGGGCGATATAATTTATCGAAGAGCGACCGGTTCTGGCGATATTAAGCCCTAATTTACGAGATAAACTCCTCCTGACAGCTCCCCGAAGATTTAGAGGAGAAAAACACGGCAGTGTAAACAGCCAGCTCCCCGAAGATTTAGAGGAGAAAAACACGGCAGTGTAAACAGCTAGGAACGGCCGCGTTTTTATTTTCCTATGCAAATCCAGAACAGATCTTCGAGTTAAAAGCGTCGTGGACGGATTGTTGATTTACATCCATTTTTTTAGAGTAGGGAAATATTTGTTTAAGGTTTCTGTGGGGTCTGCATTCGTTTCATTAAAGCGCACTCATATTAGGAACAGTGGCTTAGAGTATGGGGCGGCGGCAAATGTTTAGTGGGTGGCCCTAGAAAAATAAACTCATCACTATCACAAATTACAAAAGAACTTCATTCTTGGAGATGATTAGTCTTTCTTTATAATACTATTGGCGGATTTTATAATTTTTATTTATAATAATAAGTGAATAGTTCATAGCTTACATTATTTTGGCATTTTTATTTTTTATAAACTAACAATATTTTATGTTTAATTTAAATTGTTTATTACGAGTTTCCACTTCAGCTAACATATCTATTACACCCATATCTATTACTTCTTCAGAATTCACCGTTAAGACCAATAGATGTTCAATTTTCAGTCTTGGAGGGTAATACTATGTAGTAATATCTATGTACTCGTAACACCTGGAGCCCGGACGACCCAAGTTCTTCAGTTCCTATACTTACGCGATTGGTTAGGAAATTGTACATTCAGCCATCGTGTATTTCTTTCATGTTTCGATATCATCCTTTTACTTTTTCGTATGCTAAGTTCGGAAAGAGAAATTAACCGTAATTCTAAAAAAATTTGATCTCGAGATTTTAGTGAATCTCTGTGTTTTAAAAATTTTTGTTTCTGGGGGAGGAAAAAAAAGCATTTTTGATGTTATTAACACTCATATGAAAACTTTACATTTTTCCTTTCTATACTTTTATTCATGTTCAAAATACTTCGGTATTATGAACATGAATATGCTAACCAAAAACGGGAGGAGATAAATGGATGAAATCTGGTATGGATTTTTTACATCAAAATTGCAAATCTGTGTCAAATTTTGGACGAAATCTATCTACACGAAGTCTCTCTGGGAAGTGAACATGAGAAAAATGCAATGAGCTGGATGGATGAAATCTGATATACGGTCTTCACATCAACATCGAAGATCTCTACCAAGTTTTGGCCTTTTCCGTCAAACGACAGACATATTCCATACAGTGGCGTTGCAACAGGGCGGCAAGGAAGTAGAAATGCCCGGGTGCCACTGTTAGAGGTCACCGTGGAGACAAAATATGAATGCATCGCCTTTTCAAACCCATGCTACACCCGTGCCCCATTCACCCTTGCTATACCATTGAGGGCAAGTGAGGGGCGAAACAATCGCATTATGCGCCGGTTCCAGTTAGGGGGTTACCTGTTCTAACCTACAATGTGTTTTCTGCTTGTAGTGACTGGGAGGTAAGATGTGGACAGACCGGGCGTCACTCTTAGAGGACGAAGGAGGCAAAATATAAGTGCTTGTTTGTCACTTTTTAAAACTAATTATAATGAGGGGGCAAAATAATAATTATATTATGCCCGTTACCCTCGCTACGCCACTGATTTCCTAGACAACGTCAACCCGTTACGCGGACCTCTGTCCAAAACGCAGCCACCGAAGCAAAATTGCGAAAGACAAACAAGAGCGCCGTGTGATGTCTTGTTCCCATTCGCAGTGTCTCGGAAAAGGGCGTGAGAACCGCCGAATCGAACGTGTTGCGCCGAGACAATGGATCGGAGCATTAACGGCTGCGAACCAAGACAGACGCACCTATAAAAACAGGTGGTGGTATTCGTTCTGGTCAATTGCCCCACGATCAGCCCACTTTGCTTTCTGCCGGAGCTCTTTCGCGGGCTCATTTTCGGTTCGTAAAGCTAATATCGTGGTTTGTGTGTGTGTGGGGGGGGGGCCTGTTCGCACCTGGATGTCTTAATGATTCGGTGGCAGCCCGGTGTTTTTTTTAAACTACTCCTGTTCCGCGTATGGGTTTCCTTGGGAAGCAGTCTTTCTTCTTGGTGCTCGCACTTTTGCGGAACTGCGATTTCTGGAACAGCGCAGGTACCGGTTTCCCATTAAATTAACCCTCCGTTGGGCTCAGTATTCGCACCAGCCAGTTTGGGTGCACAGGTAAACATTCTCGTAATTGTAATGTTGTTAATACCGACTCATTTGAATTTTAGCATTCTTAAATTAATCACTGACCTTCGTGGGGTGGATCAAAAGAAAAAAATTTGACGGGTGGATGTCTCTGCGACACGGCCGCTGGGATTGAGGGGCCCTTACCTTACTCAACTGTCACTTTCTGTGACTAAAGTAGCTCTTTGTGACTATTAACTCTATAGTAACTATTAGTCTAGTGTGACTATCTATGTAAAATTCTTCGTGATTTTCACCAATTTTGCAACTCGTCTGTGACTAAACCGTAATTCCAAATTCTAAAATTCTTTTTGCACTCTTCAATGTCCTCCTTTCTCTGTTAAATGAAACTGAAACCGACTCTCTATGTTATTTGGTTGCGGAGCTATAAGCGTTTAAAAATACCACGAAAAGCGTCATCATTTTTTCCTTTCCCGACACACCATTAAACTACTATAGAGGGACGTAAGTCTACGTCAAAAATTCGGAATATCGTTGCAAAAAATCACCATGAAGCGAAGGCACGAGAACCACGTACTTTTTCACTTTCGGAACGGATGACACCAAAGTCACTTAAACCCAATATGCTGATTTATTGTTTCTTTCCTGTCACCTAAACAAAGTGTGGGGCAATCACTTTTTACAACAGCAAATTTTACACAATAAAGTCATGAAATGAGTGAAATAAACATCCGTGATAAAAAAAATAAGATATTACGAACAATCATATGTGTGACGAATTAGGGAGCAATGTGCCTATGAGGCCAATATGGTGATACCAGCACTCCTCGTAGCTGGAAAGTCAATTGAATGGGGGGGGGTCCAAACATGAAGTAAGAAAGGGAGACTTCTAGGTAGGGCAGACTTTTTTACCTTCTCTGGGAAGTGGAGGGGTGAGCAAAACGTCTGAGCTGTGCCTATGAGGCCAATATGGTGATAGCAGCACTCCTCGTAGCTGGAAGAGTCAATTGAATGGGGGGGTCAAACATGAAGTAAGAAAGGGGAGACTACTAGGTGGGACAGACTTTTACCTTTCCTGGAGGAAGTGGAGGGGACAAGCTGCCTGAGCTGTGCCTATGAGGCCAATTGTGCCGACGAAAGGTAAACAGAGAAATTGTGCAAAAACTGGTGGGAGTCTGAATGAGCCGAAGTGGTCCATCAACTTTTAAAGTTTGCGAGAATGAAAACGAAATAATTTTATTAAAATATATCTGTGCGAAATAATTTCAGAAGCGGCGGTGGTCTGGTGATAAGGTTTCGGCATCGGGACCAGAGAGCTGCACTGAAAATCCGCCGTGTATGTGGGCCTGCTGAAGTAGGTCAAACGACCTCCCGCTGGTGTGGTGCGGAAGTTTAGAGAGGGGGCAGCTCAGGTGTCGCCCTCGTCATCTGACCGCGATTCGAAAGGGCGAAGTCCGTTTCCAAAATAGCCCTCATGTTGCTCCAAAACGGGACGTTAAAGGCTATATCATACAGGGAGCGTTGCGTCAGGGTAATGCCACTCCCCAAAAGTTTCTCTTCACGTGACGCATTGAGACCACCGGTCAGACAGGATTTCGTTATCGTGGAAGGCGAACTACGTCACCGTCAAAGTCACGCCCGATTGGTTCGAATTTCCGCTGCTGACAGTTTCCGTGACTACCGTGTTCATTTTAAAGCCGAGTGGATGCAGTCCTCTATTTCCGACATCTTGTCTTACCGGTCACGTGAGAAAAACTTTGGGCGAGTGGCATTACCCCAGTGTACACGAAAATCGCTGCCCGTCTGATATAGCCTTAATGTAACTAAACTAAACAAAGGCAACAGCGTAACTATAGGTGGCAGCACTGGAGAGGTGCCAGGAGCTTACGGTCTTAGGGGGTGCGATCCAAATTGTTACAATTACCTGCTAGGTATAAGTTGCTGGAGCAGTTTTCCTCGGCAGGTCATCAGTTGTGTCCGGATGCTAAGGCAGGACGGATATCCTTATTTCTGATGTACTAGGTACAAAGACACTGTTTTTGTCCATGATTCCCGTGTATCTTGGATGACGCTGTCAACTGCCAGAATTGTTTTCTATAGTCTTTTCTTTGAAGTCCTTTTTTTTTAAGTTATCACTTTGTACATTTTTAAGTGATCTAATGGAATTATAATGATCAAGTTCTATTAATTTTGTTTTTTCGGGTTCTTGAGTTGATTGAAGAGAGCTTATTAAATTACTCGGTTTCATTGCACAATTGTAATTGTAATTATAAATAATTGAATTAATTGTAATTGAATTTCTGTACTCTTTCTGTCGCCTTTAATTTAATATTTATTTTATTCTTGTTGTATAAGCTTTGATTCATCTTCATAGTTAACTTTGGGATATTAGGAAATTCATAAGCCTTGTTCTATAACTGTTCAATAGTTAGTGTTAAAATTATTCCTATAGAAAGATTTTTTGCTTTGCTATATTATGAGTAAAAAATTCCGCAGTTCACTTTTATTTTCTGGATATTTTTATAAATTATCCAGCAAATGAATCCATCCTTTTTCCAGCTACTTTTGTAATGTATTACGTACTATTTTTGAATAATGTACCATTATGATTATTATGATGTACATTATCCTATTTTTGTATGATGTATCATTATGATTATTATGATGTACATTATCCTATTTTTGTATAATGTATCATGATGTACATCATCCTATTTTTGTAAAATGTACTATTATGAATATTATGATTATATATATGCATACGAAATATGAAAGAATATTTTAAAAATTTAAATGAATCGAAGTAATAACCTCTTTTGAACCCTTGCTGTGTGTGACTCTTGATAATGTTCATGGCCGGATTCCTCCATTTTGAATTTTTGTTTTTATTATATATGCATTATGTTTTATTTTTGAAATAAAATAGCCTCGAAAATTCCCTCATTTATCCTTTATCATCAGTCACATCTATCTGGTACAAAACGACAAATAAACCATTGAAAATAAAATGGACGTTTTTGGTCATAAAGATCTCTTTAACGCGCGAACGATGTTTTTTTTTTTTCTTTCTTTCACTTTCTTAATTTTAATTCCTCCTCAGTGATTGACACATCTTATCCGTTGTCTTCTCAATATGCTAATCCTTCATATTTAACATTTCCTTTCTGCCTCTTAGATTTTATTACTTTTCATGAGACAGCTTCAAACTAGTTAACGAGAACTGCGACTATCCTTGAATCTTCATTTCCAAAGGTTTACTTTTTGACTCTCTACTTTAAAACTCTGTTGACTTAACTTCCTTCTTATACTTTGTTTCAGAAAATGCTTACGTAAAATTCCACGAACCTCGATATTTACAGTGAAATTCTGTGTAACAGTGACGACTGCGAATATTTTATGCTAATAATTTACTCAACAGTTGAAGGGCGGGGAGGTTAAAAAATAATACTAATAAAATGAGACGTCTGCGTGTGCCCCGCTGCGCGCGATGCGTTCGGAGGGCCCCTTCCGATAAAGTGCCGAGATAAAGTGTTCGGGGGTCATGTTCGCGGGACACCCCGTTGCCACAGGTACAAAGGGCGCGCCTGGGAAGAAAAAAGTGGCATGGTTGCAGGGTGAGTGTTATTTGTGTGCGCTCTGGGCTTACGGGGAACTTGTTTGCGTGAGTTATTAAGCAGTTAGAGCGTCGGTAGATGAGATAATAAGTTATTTCTGCTGCAGTATTTTTAGTATTTAAGGTATCCGACTGGTTTAAAATCGTCGTTTTCGATGAAATTATCAAAGATAATTTTACGACTTAATTTTGTAGCCTGTTTAATCAGCTTTCTAAAACTGCCTCACTTTTTACTCTACGTAAATTACAAATGGAGTTACGGCTGTTTTATTACCGAACTGTAAGCATTATTTTATGTTGCATGAAAACTTTAAATGCGTTTTCTGAGAAATGATATTTTTGAGGAAAACTGTCGACCGTAACAATGATTTCTCAAAAAGTTATTCGAGTATTGATATGAAATTTTCTGAGATTGTTTTCTGGAATATGCTTGATGTTTTCCTCTAAAAACTAAGGTCAATTTTAAAATCGAGTATTATTTTTAAGTGCTTAAATATAAACGAAAAGCATTTTTTATGCAAAATTATCAGTTTAGTAACTGTGTTCAGCTATATCTCAAAACTATTTTGAAATACAAGAAATATTTTAGAGCATAACACAGATAACTGTCATAAAAATGTACTCCTACAAGGATATATGTATATTTAGAATATGATTTTGTCTATTGCTGTTAGCGTAAGGCAAGTATTTTAGTCATTTTTCTTCAAATTTCTGAGGTTTTTTTAAATATTATTTTGAAGGCTTAATTTTACAATATTTTCATAGTTTTAAAACATATGCAGTTGAAAAATAACATTAAAAAATATATATAAGTTATTTTTCAAAAAAATGTCTCCGAACACAGTCGGATACCTTAACAGCATGACTTTCTAAATTATTGGATGTTTGATTTTAAAGTCGGAAAAGAAACTTACGATTTTACAGACATGAGGAATAAGCCGATAAGCCCAGCTTAAAAATCCATTACAGTAGTGGAGTAATGTTGAATTGATGAAGACTATGATCAGAATTCTTTTTTTTTTTAATTTTATCTGCTTCTTACACAAATATATAAGAAAATATTTACAAATTCCCTACTGCTTTTGTAAAGTAAATAGCGTTTTTACTTTTTTATTACGCGAAGCATAAAAAGGGCTAGTATTGTAATCACCAAAAAATTCAACAGCAAAACCACGTTTTTGTCCGAAAAAAATCCGTCTGAATCCAAAAAAAAATTCAGAATTTTGTCTTTTTGTGAACACGAAGATTCAAATTCTCAGCAAGCTGGATCGGTCGGTATATTGTTTTATCACCATAATTGTAGATGCGCATTACATTTTTGATCCCCAATCCGTCAATGGCTTGACTGTCTGTCTATTCATGGGTATGTAAATGCTGCGAATGGAAATCGGAAGAAGGTAGACAAATGAAATTGTGTCCTGACATCAAAATCGTAAATCTGTATCAAATTTCGGACCTAACAAGCCAAAGGGAAGAGGTCCAAATGCATACCCAATTCTTCTCAATGCATTAAGTCGCTCCTAACCTAATGCATTGAGGAGAATCTAGCACCTAGGTGACCTAGTGGTAAGGGGTCGGCCTCGGAGCCGGAGTACTTCATGTTCGAAACCCGATTCCACTGAAGATCCGTCGTGTATTGGGCACGTTGCACGCTAAATCATGCGTAGGCCAAAATCGCTCCCGCTGGTGTGATGCTGAGGTTTGGTATAGTGCTGGTTTTGATCCTCATCATCTGACCTCGTGTTGTTTCAAAACGGGACCTTAATATAACTGAACTAAATTAAACAAACTAATCACCGCTTATTCTTCATTATGCAGTCCGCTCTAATGTGAACTTAATTGGTTACAAAATTTATTCTATCCTTTACCGCAACTTGTTTTTCAGTTTCCCCCATAGAAATAGATAGTAGTTCTATTGTTTCCCCGCAATTAGTTGTAGTTATTGACGGAGATATCGTCACCATGTATATTTTTAAAAAATAATAAAGTTCATGTGAGAAAATTGTAGAAAGAATAAAAAAATATACCACATCAATTTAAAATTTTGGAATGAGTAAATGACTAATGAACGACATGATATAAGCCATATTCAATGAAAGCAAAACAGACGCATTAATACTTTCATTTGAAAGCATGAAAACAAAATACTAAACGGCTAATCGAAATCGGGGGTGTCTGATATTATAATCATGCGTTTAGCTTTCAAATTATGAGTCGTAACCAATTCAGTAATCAGGAAGCGGTATAAAACATATATAATTTATTAAAAGCATTATAGTCAACTAGACCAAAGTTAAACTAAGAATCATTTAACAATTTAATAGCATTTGAAACCAATTACTCCCAATCCTAATAAATTTAGATTTTTGCTTAAAAAGAGTATCTAATAATGCACGCATAGAGGGAGGAGAAACAGAAGAAGCAACCGCTGAATTTTATAGCTCGTATTTATAGCGATACTTAATTTGCATAAATCTCAAAGAGAATCGATGCTGCTGCAAAGGCTTGGTTATTTGAAATAGTGAGAACTATCATATCTGATCCGGGTTCGAAAAATTCGGACCCTGATATTTTAAAGTTAAGTTTCCTAACAGAATCGAGAAATGAGATTAATCATTTTATTTGGAATTTCTCTTGAATTTTTCCACAGCGTACTACTGCTGGATGTATTCTAGTTTCCCTTTTGTCCTTGTTTAAATGTCTTCACAATGAACTCTAAACAGCGTTTCTGGGTAAGGTTCTGATTGATAACGGAGCCGCCGGTGACATATTGAGAACGCATAACACGCCTCTTAACTTTGACAAGCTTCATAACCTCAGAACAAACTGCCAACTTCCACGATGTCAGATTTTATTCTTTCTTTACCACTTTTTTTCACGGTTACTTTGAACATTTTTTTCTTCCTAAAGTTGTAATTTAGGCGTTTCTTTTTTTCAGTTAACCTTTCGTTAGACAATGAATAATTACATTTTAATTGGTAAACATCAGATGGTATTCTGACGAGGAGAAATTGTGCCCATAGCTTTATCTCGCTGTTCGTCATACCTCTAGTGTGTCAATGTGATTTTTGGAAAGGGCTCAATAATGTGTGTCGCCGCCTGTGAAAACAAAAATATTAGAATCACTACGAACACCGAGTATAATGATGGTTTCCTGAAGAAATTAAGTGAGAATTTAGTAAGCTCAACATTAGGGGAAATTACGAAAGCTTCGTACATATTTGGATTAAGGGTTTTCAGTTATCTTCAAATGCTTTTCCGTACCCAAAAAAATTAAAAAGGATCTAAATTAGTTAAAAAAAGAATTCGTGATGATATATATTGCCGAAAAGCATCTTTATGCTTTTGAAAGGTCATTAAAAATAAAGTAAGATATAAATTTTTGGATTTTTTAAATTATTTTTTTCAATAAAAAATTGTCAAAGTGAGTTCTGAATTGTTCCCGGTCATTGTTATGAACATTCTAGTGTGAATATGGCTTCACCGTAGAAATGGCTGAAGTTGCTGTGTGGTTAATTGAATTTAAATTTGTTATACAGGTACATCTCAAATTTTGGACTACATGCAATGAAAATCTTCTTGACTGACAATTTATTAAAAGCATAATCGATTTGCGACGATGTGCCAATTCTCCTATGTTTCATAAATGCTGTTTGGAAATCTCTTGCAGACTCAATGTGTTGCGTACGACTAACGGTGTGCCCACTGAAATGTTCTGAACACTGTCAAAAAGCATTAAAACTTTCTTTTTCCTATGCACAAAAAATTCAAATCTTTGTGTTCTTTTAATAATATTTAAAAGTGTAAATATACTTTTTGGATGCTTTGTGTTTTGATACTTTTGGGAATATTGGTTCAGTTGATAGTCACGACAAGATTGGGTATTCACAATACTGCCCTTCTAAGCTTAAAATGCGTATCCCAATTTTTTTTTTTTTTTTTTTTTAATTTTCTGATTTTTTTCTACTTAGTCATGTTTGTGAGCTGCCCGACGTTATTCATAAGCAAAAAGGCCGTAACTTAATAAGAAATAGTAGACCACTAAAGAAAAAATGCATATCTCAAAAAACTAGCTCAATGTACATTTAATAAAATGTTCATAGCCATAAGTTATAGCTTTTCTATAGACGCCTTTTAGGCTTAGGACGGCAGAATAGGATGCGCTTAATCGATGAGTATGCTGTCTACGGTAACCTTATCCATAACCAAAATAAGTGTTGCTCAAAATTCGTGTTAATATATGAAACCTGAAAGTTCCAATTTCATTTTTACAAGCATTCCCCCGCCCACCTAGTCAATGTCATCTTTCAAAAGTTTGAAAGCGAAGAACAGTGCGTATCTGTCCCCATTATTTCACACCCTCGCCTGTTTTGGGGGTCTATTCTGGTACCCCCGGTTGGGTTGAGAGTTGGGTTGGGTTCCGTTGTTAACGTGCGGAACCCAACCGGGGGTACCAGAATAGTCCCCTTAATTAACCTGTTATTCACTTTTAACTACTGTCACATAATGTTGGAACTGCTCTTGAAATGGGTAGGTTCCATTTTTTTTCTCTCTCTCCTACCTGGTCTGTTGCTTTGCTGGAAGTGTTTTGCAGTGCTTTTTCGCATCTCGTAAGAACCCGACAGCACTCTCGAAGCCTGATGGACGGCCTTAATGCGGCGATAAGGCTCGGGCAGGCCTCTTTAGAGCTGTCGCGAGGGTGTTTTAATAGCTCCGAAGAGCGCCATTCGCACGAGGGGAAGCTAAGAGTCCCCTTTTCTTTCTCTGCACTACAAGAACTTCCTCAAAGCAGCAGGGCCCAGAGCTATTTGGCGCCCCATCA
>BGPR01007712.1:0-37276 GCA_013235015.1 Araneus ventricosus
TCGTTCGTTCGTTAATAGGTATGTTATTTAAATATGTTTCAAATATAATGCAATCAAATGATGTGAATCAATAAAGGTAAATTATCGTCTGGAATAAAATTAGAATTCACAATTTTAAGTTCAAACACTTCACTTTCATATCTTCCTCGATGGCATTTTTCCAAAAAAAACAGCAACGCATTGGTAGAAACTTGTAGAACAGACACCTCAAGAATAGGTCAAAGTCAAAATGAAATGGGGTGTTCACCAGGCGTCCCTTATGGCAGGATCGAGGCAAAATACTGAACTCACTTTACTTCTCAGAGTAACCAATCAAAAAAACTCAAGGTAGTAACGGCGTAATTCCGTCAGCTTCATTCAGATCACGGGAAGCAGCTGCGGATGCCTAAACTCTCCCGTGACGCTAACCTTACGTCTACTTGAATAGCAATTTTGGTTGCAGCAAACTTGCCACAAATTTGTCATGACAGAACAGGTTTACCCACAAATTCATGACGACAAAATTCAACTTGCAGTAAACACGTAAGGATGCTTTCAGAAGTCACCATGAAACAGACTTGCAGCCAAACTTGCCATTGCATATTACAAATTAAAGCAAAAGAAGAGTGAGAAACACAACCAGATGAACTCGCGACCTCCGGTTCCAAGCGGGAGACGCAAACCACTGAGCCAGTCGGACTCTGAGGAGAAGATGGAATTTCCTTCAGCCCTCAGTTGATTCATTCAATAACACATTCATTTTTTAATATTTTCTGGATTTCATTAATTTTTTGAGTTGAGAATACGAGTCAAAGTGATTTTTCTATAAATAACCGTTTTGCTAGTAAATAAATTATGAAATTAGAGTTCAAAAGTAATTGCTTTAAAATGGGACAAAATGTCTAGTTATTGTATTCGAAACGCACGTTGTTTTTTAGATTTAATTTTGTTTATAATCGTAAAATTTCAACTTATTTATTAAGAAAAACGATATAGTTTTCTTTCTGCAGAGTGAGTATGTTGAAGCAAAGATGGAAAATGTTTTCAAAATTTTTTTTATAAAAGTTATCTTTTTTACCAAATTATCATTGATTTATTGAATTAATAAAAAAGAATTACGGTCTAGGAGATGCTATTAAAAATCGGATGTTTTTTAAAACAAGGGCAAAGAATAATTATCTCTTATTGGGAAGCTTGCTTTGCAAAAGGTACAGCAAGTTTGATTGCAAAGAAGGTGGCGCTTCTTTGTCACATCGAACTTTATTTACAAGTTCGTTCAATTACAACGATAAATTTTGCCATGATCAAAATCAAACTGCTGCAAACTTACATCCTATCTGGATTTTCCAGCACGTTCCCCGGCATACCACCGTGATCTGTTGCCCACAAAATGCGGTTCAGCCAATGACGTCTCGCCCTCTTACTTCTCTGCCTCCCTCTAAATCCGTAGTTTCATTTCAGTTCGAATGACCCCCACAGCATTAAACAACTAAACTCTACGACTTTTGAAAACACATGTTCCGACAATAGTCGATCTTTTCACCGATAGATGGCGCCACGATAGCTATGGTGACGTTAAAAACTCAAATAGATTATTTTACCTCGATCACTTGGAGTTCCGCCCGGTCTAGGGGTTAGAGCGTCCGTCTGGCAACCCGAAGGACCCGAGTTCGAATCCCAGCCAGTATGATTTTGAAGTTTTATCACAATCTGCATCAAGTAAGTTAATTTTTAACAACACTAATTGAAATTAATAATTACACTAATGGAAATTAATAATTACACTAATTGAAATTAATAATTACACTAATTGAAAGTAAATAATTAAGCCTCATCTAATTAAGATTTCCTAATTAATTAACTGATTTTCCAGGTAACTCGAGAAATGATGAAAATCTTTAAGTTGGAAAGATGACGTCATACTCCTCTACTCACTTCAGTTCACATCAGCACATAGCAACTAAACTCCACTCGAAAGTAACATTGGAAACAACTCAACTCGAAAGCAGGAGCAAAACAACTCAACTCGAAAGCAGGAGCAAAACAACTCAACTCGAAAGCAGGAGCAAAACAACTCAACTCGAAAGCAGAGGCAAAACAACTCGCTCGACCAATGGCGGTCACTGGGACAGGAGAAAACAACTCAACTCCCCCCGATGACGTCCTCCGCCTACTATATCGCGCCACATACTACTCGTGGGTATATTTTTCTCAGTAATGTCGCTATTCGGGAGTGAACGACGATTTCGCCGGACTTCACTGTTGTATAGCTGAATGGTGGCTCCGAAACCCATGTACGGGGTCTACACGAAACAAAGGAGATCCTGTCGACTCAATATAAAATTAGGCTTTAAAAAGGTGAAAGGCAGTCCATTGTCATCAAGGAAGAGACGATATTTGTTTAAATCTTCTTTTATTTAGGCATCAGGCGTTATTTCTTCATAGGTAAAGTATTTAATTTGTATGCAGCTCCATGACCAGAATTCAGAAGTATACGCCCGAGCGGCGCGTTGTTGTTGAAAGCTTACATGCCGGCGTGAAAAAGGGCAGAAATGAATGCGCAGAACGCTTAAGTACCCAGGAAAGGGAATTCCCGTTCAGAAACTCGTGATTTGAAAAGAAAGTTGTAGTGCGTTAATTATGATGAAAGTGGAAGTATTTAAAATGAGGTATAGTTAAGATTATTTATGAAAGTTAAAAAATTAAAATATCACATATATATATATAGACGATAATGTACCGTCACCAACCTCGCGACTATTTCCTCTACCGTTAAGCTGGCTTCCTACCATAAGTTCTGAACTGCGCTAAATCTAATATCAAATTTGATGAGTTATCACTTGAGGAAATCAAATTTAGTGGCTGTACTGTACTCCTAAGCCTAACCAAAATTTTAATAAAAAATTACCTATTATGCAGTGTACACAAATTTGAAAGCGTTTTCACTCCTCATAATTTTAAAATGACAGGAAAGCATGAGATTGAATGCTTGAAGAAAGGATGTAAATCATTTTAATCTAAATCACACCCATTGAAAACAAACAAACCTGAAATCAAATATCTGTTGCCATGCTTTATAAAAATATTACTTTGAAGCAGGTGCGATAAATTGCAATGAATACTAAAGTGAAAATTCTGCTTTGGAGTTAATTTCCCAAGAAAAAGTTTATACTATCACAACCATAACAATTGCAAAAGTGCGTGAATAAAAGTTTTGCTAAAATAATGAAACGGTTTGAATTTTATTTACAACAATAAAAACATTGTTAAAATTCATGATTTAAAACATTTTGAAACATTAATTAAAATTGAGAAAAATGTTGCATGGAAATAAGATCGGTGTCATTAAAAAGCTAATTTTTTAATCTTTAAAATGATGTAAAAATGGTTGTTTTGCGATAATAGGATCCGAAGTCATTCCGGAAAAACGTTAGAATTTAAAGTAATTTTTAAATAATTTAAATTCTAATTAAAATTTCGAAAAATCCTTTCTTATTGAGCACCTACTCCCCAAAGAGCAACCGATTGACAAATTTCAAGTGTCTAGTCCCAGTGGTATGGAAGATTTCGTGATGAGTGCGTGAGTCATGGTATTTGCCTTTTATATATAAAGTTCTAACTTAAAGGCATTTTAAAAGCTTTTAAGAAATGATATGTTTGCAAAAACCAAACATGTGGGGTTTTTACTTTATAAGTCAAATAAAATTAGACATTTCACTTCTTTAAAATTTGAAATAAAGGAGATACAAAAAGGAATGTGTTTATTATTATTTATTTATTTATTAATGATTGATGTAACTTTACTAAATTATCTACAGTAATTCAGTTTTGGTAATCAAAGTGATGAACATTTCTTAGTTTATTTTCTTTTACACATTTAATCAAAATACATAATTTTGTGCTTAAAGTAAACAGACATATGAAGTTTATTTGAAATTTTCACTAGTTTCTCATTATCCACTTTTAAGAAATATTTTGCTTTTTTTCACTTTATGGGGCATATCTTTCTTTTCATGTAAAAATAATCCTTAAATTTTATTTGAAGACTAAATGGAAATAAAAATAATATTTGCTAACTGGGATTTTTAATTTGTCATGCTTTTAAATGATTTTTTGGTGCACATATTAGCCCATAAAGCAGCTAATATTTCTCGGTGAAACTTCCTAAAGTGCACATTTGCCAGATAGCTGATATCTTCAAAGACTATCGTCATATTCTATAGCAAACTTCAAAAAGAGATGCAAAAAAAATCTTCCTTCTCCCTACTCAATCTATGAGATGTCCCTGCTGGTTTTTTTCACAATGTATATGCCCTTTTAAATAAGATTTCACTTATGTGAATGCAATTCTTTCAAGGCTTTGCTTTGCGAAGAAAGAAGAAATTCTCTAGCGATTTTAAAAATAATTATTTTTATGCTAAGGCATTTAAATGCTTTAAAAGAAAATTTTTTAATGCAATTTAAATTTTATTGTATATATATATTTTTTATATTTCAATTTTAAAGAAAGGCAAACAGCAATATAAACTTCCTTTTCAAGAATATATTCAAGAAAAGAAATCTTACTATAATTAACATTTTAGGCACAGAAAAATACGATTTGAAGAGCTTTTGCTAAAGTTTAAATGCATCTAGAATAGATTGAATATATAATGTACACCTAAGAAATAATTTTATATCAAATGTTTAAAGTAATTCATTGTGCCCAGTAGTTATATAAACTATTTCCCAAAGTAACTTTTATTATTTTTAAATAATGAGTATTGTACAGTTTAATATTTGCATGTGAATTTTGAAGGTTCTTTCAAAGAACAAAGCTAATTAACTATTTTAACATATTTTATTTCAAAAACATATGCCATTTAAAGTGAAATATGGAAATCGTTTAATACGTCCGCAATACTTTCATTAGAAAAGAAAAGTTAATGCTTAGTGCATATAGTTTTGTTAGAATTTTAATGGAATTCCAGAAATAAATGATAAAAGAGTATCTTAAAGTTAAAAGAACAAAGCAGTGTACTTGGGATTTTAAAAAAGTTAAGTTTTCTTTCTTTTTTTTGTTAAAAACCAATAAATAAAAAAGAATTCTCAAATGCATGTATAAGAATGCAAATTATTAGAAGAAATGCGAATATCAAACATAGAAGTATTAAATCACATAAAACTAAAAAAAATGTAACATTGAAAAATTCGAATTAAATGTTAAGAGTTCAAATTTTTTTAACGCTGTATGCTTTTCAATTGTCATTTGAAGAATGGATTTGGAAAGCAAGATTCAATGTAAACCCTGTTGCTAACAACTCAACTTTAAAAGAAATTGTCAAGAAACTTCTTTACTTTATAAATCCTATGAATTTACATGACCATTAAAGCAAAAATTATTTATAAATGTTACCAAAAAGTGTATGTTAGTATGATGTCCCATGTATACACTTTTGTATTTAAAAAGCTGTGCCAAAAGTTTCAGTTTCCCTTTTTTTTGTAATGCCTATCACAATCCATCCATCAATGTTCCAAGCAGGTCAGTTAAAGGGGGGGAAGGAAGTTGTCGTGCAAAATAAAAACAAACTGGGAATTTGGCTCAAACACGTACGCACACACACATACAAAAAATGTGGCAAAAAAGCACTCTGAATCACTTTTGAAGAACATAGGATGAATGGGAAAAGCCAACTTATGTGCTTGAAGGCTTAGCTAAAAAAAAATGCAATTGCATACAAAAGTAATTTTGTAAATTATCTCAATATTGATGCAATAAGAGTGATAATATTGAATAACATATCAAGCATTTTCTAATGTTTACATACTGCAAAATCAGTTTTTTTTACTAGTCTCTATCGCAGAATCATTTGTCATTTGTGACTAGTTATTTTTCTTACTATTCATATTTTCAAGATGAAACTGAAGACGGATTTTATATAACATTGATACATAAACATTAAACATTGTGCTGCAACATTAGAATTGAAAAAGAAATGCTTAGAAGCAATATTTCTTTAAATGAATAAACTTAGTGATCTAGATCAGAATTCTTAACTTTATATACTTTTTGAACAGTTTTTGATTATAATTCTTTATTGTGAAATATTAATTATTTTATATTTTTATTAGAAATTTTTTAATTATTATTTCATTTCACTTTTTGTAGGTAATAATTCCTCTTTTCTTTCCATTTTTAAATTTAAAATTGATTGGGTAAAAAATTGTACATTAGAAAAGTGGAAAAATATTACCGTTCAGAAAACTGTTTTGGAATGAATGAAATGTATATATTAGCACTTAATGTAGCTATTGATTTTAAATATTGTAACGAAATTGTCTTGTGGGTGTTCGTAATTGCAATCAAAAAAGCAGGATTAAAAAAATAAAGCTCTTTATTTTACAAATATTCCAAGCAAAGAAACTTAGCACAAGTATTAACACAGCACTAGTAAAAAATCACAACAGATACTACCAATAAATCTCAATATAATGCTCAAATGTTTCTTGTTAGCTCACCAGCTTGCTTGTTGATCAAATTCCAACTTCCTCTTCCTGGCTTGAGAGCTTGCCTTTATACTTTTCAACAGGAAGTGACTTCATTATGTAGGAAGTGACGTAATCTCTAGAAAGTTCATGAAACCAGTAGAAATACGTTGAAAGTTCGAGGTCCCTTCTAGAAAATTCCTTTTGTCGCCAGGGTCGCCAAATTTATCGCCAATTCGCCAAGATTAGTATCTCAGGGAAACGACATTATAGATTTGTAACATTGCTCCTCTCTTCAAAGACTGCATGTTTCGGCAGTCTCATTACTTAGAACTATGATCAGTGGCCCTGTATGGAGCTAGCCGATTTATATGGATGACTTTCGGCTTGGCGTTAGGCGACCTCTGTACTCTGTAGACAACATCCTTCAGTTTCTTGATAACAGTATATGGTCCTTCCCAGTTCTGCTGTAACTTGGGACTCAGTCCTCTCCGTCGCTTCGGGTTATACATCCAGACTAGATCTCCCTCCTTAAAATGGTGGTCTGTTGCTCTGGAGTCGTAACGAGTTTTCATTCGTTCGCTGGCCATTTTAATTCGCTCTCTGGCAAACGCATGTGCGCTTTACAAACGTGCCTCCAAATTTTTCATGTATTCATTCGGCGAGGAAGGCGTTTCATTCGGTCGTCCAAAGAGAATATCAAAGGGCAATCGTAGCGTTCAACCAAAAAGCATTTCCGCTGGATTCAACCCGGTAACATCATGTTCCGCGCTCCTATAGGCCAAGAGAAAGAGTGGCAAATGTGTATCCCAATCTGTCTGGTTCCTCGAAACAAATAAAGACAGATGATTTAAAATCGTACGATTAAACCTCTCGACCATACCATCGGACTCTGGGTGTAACGCGGTCGTTTGGGTTTTCAGAATTTCCAAAAGCTTGCAAATCTCAGTAAAGAGGGCAGAATTAATATTTGTACCTTGATCCGAATGCAATATCATAGGCACGCCATAACATGAAATCCAGCTTCGTACGAGTTCTTCAGCTACAGTCGAGGCTTCCTGGTCTGGAATGGGAATTGCTTCAGGCTGCTTCGTAAAATAGTCCATTAATACTAGGACATATCGATTTTGTTACTGGAAAAGGTCCTAGGATATACAAAGCCATTCTTTCGAATGGTGCGCCCACATTATAGCGTTGCAAGCGACCTTCAGTCCTTGTTTTAAGTCTTTTTCGGGCTCTGCAAATTTGACATTCTCTGCACCATTTCTCAACGTCTGCGCGAAGACGGCCCCAATAAAATCGCTTTCGGATTCTACGTAAGGTCTTCATGATTCCAAAATGTCCTCCACTTGCGCTGTCATGAGTCTTTCGCAGAACTTCTGGAATTCTACTCTTTGGGAAAATTAGTTGCCATCGACAGGAGCTCCCATCATCACTCTGCCACCTAGGGTATAGAACACCGTCCTTAAGCTGTAAGGAGTCCCAAAGAGCCCAATATTGTTTTGTTGCAGGACTTTCCAGAGCGATTTCTTGCCAAGATGGTCGATCCGCCGAATTTAGTTTCTTCTCTAGAATTGACTTAATAGCAGTATCTTCTAGCTGCAGCTTTTGGATCTCACATGAAGACCAGGGATCTACAGATGTCATTATTAAAACTTTTACGGAAGTATCTGTCTCTATTCCGAACTTTTTCTCCGCAGTAGAGCAATGTTTCTGCCTTCTCTACAGGGTATTCGAGAAAGGGCATCTGCATTTCCGTGAGAGGTCCCTTTGCGATGCTGGATTTCGAAATCATACTCCTGAAGTCTTTGGATCCAGCGAGCTATATGGCCTTCAGGTTCCTTAAAATTCAAAAGCCATCTTAAGGAAGCATGATCATTTCTCAGAAGAAATTTCCGTCCATAGAGGTAGTGATGGAAATTCTCTATAAATTTACGTGTGACACAATAATTTCTTTCTGGCTTGGCCAAGCTCTTGCTGAAGTAAGCGATGACACGTTCCTCGTTTCCAATGTTCTGGGAAAGCACAGCTCCTATTCCTTCATTACTAGCATCCACATCCAACATGAAATCTTTGTAATTCTGGGGGTAGGTCAAAATAGGAGATGTCAAAGCCTTCTTTAAAATATTGAAAGATTTCTCACATTCTTATGTCCAATTAAAATTTGATTTAGCCTCAGTTAATTTATGTAGAGGTCTTACTATTGTGGAAATTTTTTTCACAAAACGACGATAATAGGTGCACAGTCCAAGGAAACTTCGGCGATCGTGTACCATCTCTGGACGAGGCCAATCAACTACTGCCTTAATTTTCCCTGGATCAGTTTTAACTCCTTCTGCTGAAATAACGTGTCCGAGATAAGTATCCTCCTTTTGGAAAAACCTGCATTTCTTTGGACTTAACTTAAGGTTGGCTTTTTGTAGTCTCTGGAATACTTGACGAAGGTTCTTTAGATGTTCTTCAAATGTTCGCCCTACTATTATAATGTCATTTAGATACACTAAGCAGGCCTCAGACGATAGTCCACGTAGTACTGTCTCCATCAGTTTTTCAAATGTTGCTGGGGCGTTGCAAAGTCCGGAAGGCATTACCTTAAATTGCCAAAGTCATTGTCCGGTGGTGAAGGCTGTCTTTTCTTTATCTTCAGGTCGGACCTCAACTTGCCAGTATGCACTTTTTATAACCAGTGTCGTAAACCATTGACTTCCATTCAAAGCATCCAGGGTGTCGTCTATTCGTGACAGGGGATAACTGTCTTTTTTCGTAATTTCGTTTAGTTTCCTGTAGTCAACACAGAATCGTGTTGATCTATCTTTCTTTTTAACAAACACAATAGGTGAAGCCCAAGGACCTGATGATTACTCAATTATCCCATTGTCAACCATTTATTTAACTAGATGTTCTGCTTCTTCTTTCCTTGCAAGAGGCAAACGGCTTGGGTATTGCTTGATTGGTGGATGGTCACCTGTATTAATTCTATGTTGGGTCATATTGCAACGGCCGACATCAGCGTCACGGGTCGAAAACAAATTCTGAAATTCATTGAGTAACTTCCTTACTGTTGTTCGTTGTTCTTCATTAAGTATTTGAAAATTCTCCAAGGTTGACGGTAGATGTTGTGCTCCAGAAAATTCTTGAGGACTAGCGACGATATCCACCACTGGTTCGCAGGTCGCAATAACATGCCCTTTGTCCAGAATCTTGGGTTTATTGTTTAAATTCAGAACTCTAACGGGAATGGCTTCCATTTCCAAATCAACGAGTGTGGCCGCCACAAAAACACCTTTCTTGGAGGCTTGGCTAGGAAAGTTCCTTACTGCATATCTGAACTTCGGGAACTCCCTGAATAAGATATTCTGATCTTGCTGGTATTTTAGTTCTCTTTTTGGCCAATACGGAGCACACTTTGAATGCTGTACACTGGCTGAAAACAGAGGTATTTCCAATCCGCCTGTCTGTATCTCGTTCTTCTCCAGGTCTACTGTAAAGTTAAATTTTTGAAGGAAATCCATATCGAGAATACAAGGATCGGTGATGTCAGCTACGTAGATTCTGTGATTAAATTTTCTTGAGCCACATTCAATGGATGCATCCAGTTTTCTTCGTATTTCTGTTTTTTCACCAGTAGCGGTCTTTAAAGAAATGTTAGGAGCCGTGTAAATAAGCTGTTCCTTCAATTTTTGTGCCAAGTCTGTTCTTAAAAGAGTGACGTTTGCACCTGTATCCACCAACATCAAACACTGGATACCAAAAATAGATCCTTCTAAGTAGAGTCCATTTTTCTTTCCGCGAAGCGAGGAGACTCTCGGTAATTCTTCAGGGGCTCTTTTCAGAGAAGGCAGCCTTCGCCCCGCAAGACAGCCGTGTGTTAGTTTTCATGGTTCGAAGTAATCGCCTGGCACTCCCTCTGCATGTGCTCCTTCTTGTTACACTTCCAGCAAGTCATGTTCGGGTTTCTCCGAGGAGTGTTCTTCTTTCCAGCAACACTACTGTTTAATAATTTTTCCAGCCTGTTAAAGAAGAATTCAAATTTATCATCTCTTTCTCTACTTGTATGATCCTCCGTCTCCATTGATCTGACGTGTCTGGATGTCTTGGAAACAGTTCTCAAAGCATCATATTTCATACTATAAGCCAGAGATGATTTCAGATCTTTTGCGTTCATCAATCTATTTGAATGTTGCGTTTCTTCGTCTCTGATGGCGTCGACGAAGTACTGTGCTGATAAGCTTTCCGGAACATCCAGAGGGCACTCGGCATAGGCCAGGCTCACTAGTCGTTCCACATCGGTAGCCAATTCTTGAAGGCTTTCTCCTGGCTTCTGTCTTCTTGTTTTCAGTTCAGTTCTATAAAATTGCGTCAGGTGGCTGTCTCTAAATCTAGATTCCAAAGCTTTCTCGATGTTCGTTAAGTCTGTCAACTTATCAGCTGGAATTCCTAGAAGAACCTCCGCCGCTGATCCTCGGAGCGATGCCACAAGTTGACTGGCTTTCACAAAATCCGTCCATCCATTTGTAGAGCTCACAACGTCAAACTGAGTCTTAAAGACTGTCCATGATGTTTGTCCGTCGAATGTCAGGGGTTTCACTGTCGGTCAAGAAGGCATGAATTCTGGACTAGCTGGAAAATAGTTTGGCCTTTCCTCAAGTTCACTTATTATTCTCTCGAGGTTGCCGATCTTCTCTTGAACTTCGCTCTCAACTTCCTCGATTTTTAGTTTCATACATTGGACTTCCTCTTCTATTTTTGTAACGCATCCGTCAACATGAATCTTAATTTCTTCAATTTGACTCTCGATGTGTGCTTGGATCTGGCTTTTCATTTCCTCTTGTCCAGATCGCACTTGTTCTAGTCTTTCTTGTCCGGATCGCATCTCTTGTTCTAGTCTCTCTTGTCCGGATCGCATCTCTTCCTGTCCAGCCTCCATTTTGCCTTCTAATCCGGCTTTCATCTCTGCCATCATGTGAAACAGCTTCTCAAACTTTTCATCCATTGATCTGGTCAAAGGTCTGGTCTCTGGCATTCACAGGAAAATCAAATATCCCACTTCTAACACCAAATGTAACGAAATTGTCTTGTGGGTGTACGTGAACGCAATCCAATAAGTAGGATTAAAAAAATAAAGCTCTTTATTTTACAAATATTCCAAGCAAAGAAACGTAGCACAAGTATTAACACAGCACTAGTAAAAATTCACAATAGAGACTACCAATAAATCTCAACACAACGCTCAAAGGTTTCTTGTTAGCTCAGCTTGCTTGCTGATCAAATTCCAACTGCCTCTTCTTGGCTTGAGAGCTTGTGTTTATACATTTCAACAGGAAGTGACTTCATTATGTAGGAAGTGACGTAATCTCTAGAATGTTCATGAAACCAGTAGAAATAGGTTGAAAGTTCGAGGTCCTTCTAGAACATTTCTTTTGTCGCCAAAATGTTCGCCAAGGACGCTAAATTTATCGCCAATTCTCCAAGATTAGCATCTCAGGGAAACGACTTTATAGCTTTGTAACAATATATTTTATAATTTGCATGTATTTCATTCACAAACATATTATTCTTGGATAATTTAATTTTTTTAAAGTTTATATTTTGAGATAAAATGATCAGTCTTGTTAAATTAAACAGTGAAATAACAAAGAAAAGATTAACATATTTTCATTTCCTTAGAAATTGGTGTGTGTTTGAATAAAACTGTACTTATTGAGAAATCTTTGAAGATTTTTTATTGTTTATGGTAACATAACTATTTCTTTCAATATTTTTGAAAATAAATGTTCAAGGTATGCTATCAAATGTATTAATATATATCTGATAACAGAAATTTATAATCTAACCTATTTTAGATGCTTTCCCATTAAAATGAAAATACTTTTATTTCACAAGCATAGGTATAATCACAAGTAGATATACCCCGCCCTGCCTTAGCATACGGGAGAACTGAATGACCGGTCGAGCAACAAACTGCTCCAGCGAAGGAACAGGATGGACAAGGCGCTGAAGCCACCCCCCACACCACAACGACGCCATACACACGGCCTGTCAGGAACCCTGAGGAATGGGGAACAATTAGAATTTGAAACAATTTAACACCAAAGAATACAATATTAAAGCCAAAAGGGAATCTGGTAATCACAAAACAGTAGAGCAACCCTCAAACCGGAAACACTAAGACCCACCCGCCAGAAAAACACCGAGCAACACCGACACTCCTTTATTGAGCTTCAATATACAAATTAATTTATAAAACAGATACAAAAACAATTTACAGAGAAATTCAAAAAACAAATAAGGTCTACAAGAGCAATTACTCCAGGGAATCATGCAAAAGTAAAGTCACAATTTCTTTAAGGCCTTCCTGTTGACCTGTTGTTCCATGATTAGCTTAACCAAGGTCTTAACGTGGGCATGCATTTCGTCTTGTTTGTTTTTAGTGGCACCCGAAAAGGCAATGCTGCCGTGGAGTTCGATTTCTGTATCCAGAGCCCTCTGGAGAATTCCAGAGACTTCAAAGGTGTTGTCAACAAATATGTCATCACTACTCGTGTCTTGTAAATTTGTTTGCTCAGTAGCCATATTCGATAATTTTCATGAGAAAACCTCAAGAAAAATGATAGAAGCAATGTTGCAACAACAGCGATGTTTGCACCGATGTTTGTGCAATGTATGGAGCTAACTCCAATTTTAAATACTCTACTAATTAACGCAATTAAGCTGTTGCAAGTTAATATCCAATATTTATGACGTCTTAAAAAGTCGAAATATGCAAAGTCTCCAAGATATTGTATCAAAATCCTTCAGAAAAATTAAAACAAAGTTGAAAAGGATGCACTCAAAATGTACATTCAATATGTTTAAAAGCAAACAAGAACAATCACCCCAGGGAATCACGCAAAAGTAATGTCACAATTTCCTTTAGGCCCTCACAAGCTCTTTTGTTTAGAATAAGGTCCAAATAACCCAAGAGATGAAAATCAGGTGGAAAAAACTTTTCTCTTATGAGTCGGAATCTTGGACAACCGTATATACGAGAGACAGTACCCTCATCCAGACCACAGACACAAGCCGAAGACTTCCCAAAATATTTGTTTTGATGTAAGGAAAATGGCCCATAGGTTGTCAAAATTTGGTTTATAGTATAAAAGTCACCGTAGCAGCGGTTAGATGAAACTTCCGGAAAAATTCCAAATAAAAATCTAGCATTTATCGATGAATTCCAAAGTTCCTGCCAAGCTTTGGTCAGGAGCTCTCTCATTTTATTCTTGATTCACGACTTAGGCAAAGGAACAACATGATCAATACAATCCTTTTCAGTGGCACGTTTTGCTGAAAGAGTGAGTCAGCAACCTCATTACCGTAAATTCTTACGCGTGGGCTTTAATCCAGAAAAGTTTCACATTATTCAATTTTTTAAAAATACTTTTGATTTTAAAGATGATAAAGTGGTCGTCACCAAGAGAATTTATTGCCTCAAAACAGATCTTGAATCACTGTAAATATGAATTTGACAACAATAATCTTCGCACTGCTCAATAGCCCTGAAAATAGCCATAGCTTCAGCAATAAAAACTGAAGCCTTGCTTCCATTCTTTGAAGCATAGGTATAAATTAGCAAGGTATAAAAGTAAATGAAAATATCTGTTACTGCTTTTTTCAAATGAAGATATTATTGTTTCAGACCTAATTTTTTTTTGCAAAGATTTTCCTTCCTAAAACTCTTGTGATTTTTAAAATATTATTTGTTGGAAATCAGTTTAACATCATTAATATTGTTTCTTCACTTATGGTTTTCCTGTTTTGGTAAAATAAAGTGCCTATAAAATATTTATTTGTTTTCAGATGGTATAGTTTTAAATAAATTAAAGGAAATGAGTCCATCAAAAATAGATGTTGAAATCCTCCGTTTCAGTCCTGAAAATGGTGGTTCTGAACAGTTTATGCAATATTTCCTGAAAGCTTTGTCTGAATTGCTAAAGACAAAGACAAATTTCGAATTAATACACTTTTATTTGGCCTTGTTTCTGCAGGTAAGAACAAGCTTTGTCTTGAAAAGAATTCATGAAACACCCTGTTTTTAAATATTCATTGCATACAGCAGTTCAAAAGCTCCTTTGGATTTCTTTAGAAGAAGAAACAGATTTCTTTTAATGATGTTGCTTGCAGTAATATCTGATTAAAGTTTTTTTTATTATTTTTAGAAATCTAAAAATAATTAAATTGTATATTTAATCTGTGAATATTTGCTTTAAAATCATTACTAAAAGTATTCTTTAAAGAAAATATGTGTAATTGTTTCTTAAAAAATAAGCCTTATAATTATCAAAATCAGTTTTATAATGTCGCGAATATCTGTTGTTTTTTTTTAACAGTATTGGTAATAAAAAGCATTTAATCTCAGCAGCTGATTTTTGGATCTGTAGTACTTTGTTTGTATCTTTAAAAAAACAGTTAAATGGATTTCTGCACATTTTTCTTCATAAATTTCACTGTCCCAGTTCAGAATTTAAAAATTCTTTACTTCTAAGTCAGAAAAAATGGTTGGAATTCTACAAGAAATCAAACAGGACAGATCATGGGATTCTCTGAGAGAAAAAAATCAACTACTGCCTTTGTCTTGGAAACTATACCAGAAGTGCTGTAATTTAAGAATGCATTTATCATGGACATTATCATTCTAAACCTTGCAACATTGGTCTACTAAAAAAAGACTTTTTAAGAATTGTTTTAGTTTTGATAAATGATTTTTATATTATTTTCAATCCTGATTTCAAAAATGAAATCCATTTTTTTTTCTATCACGTAAGGTTTTTTCACAAAATGATTTCCTATTTTGGGAGAAATAATTCAAATCTCCAACAGTTTGGTTAATTAACAATCTGGTGAATTAATGCATCCTTTGGAGCTCATTTCTCTCGACCACAACACAAACTAAAAGTAAAAAGGACTTCTACTCAAAGTTCGGAGTTATGTACAAAACTGAACTGATTGATCAGTAAAAACTTATAATAATTTAGGAGAAAAAATATGCTGAATATGTAGCATTATGAAATTCAAAAGAGAATTACATTATTGTTGTTGTTGATGATCCTTGAAGATCAGCTGAGCTGTATCAGGTCCATGAGCCTGTGTACCCTGAAGAAATCCAAAGTCAGTTGAGGATTAGAAACAAGATCCTCTTTGGAAAGCAACAGGCATGCAAGAATATGATCAAGTATGATCTGCAGTACATTTTGGGCAGATCTCAAAACACTTAGAATTATCAGAGAAAGTCAAACTTCTGATATGCCCACTAAGGAAGCGAGTAAGAGTTGTTTGGTCGCGTCTGCTGCAGTCAATTGATAGACAGCCACCTGGTCGAGAACCCTGATACCAGTGATGCTCCGGTGGAATGAGCCAGATAGTTTTATTCCTGCTTTTAGCTCTAGAGAACAGCTCCAAGTAGGTGAGAGGTGCAGAAGGCACTGAAGCATCATCAGCACCTGCTTTAGCAAGTGCATCTGCAATCTCGTTACCTTGGATGTTGACATGAGAATGAATCCACTGCAGGTGAATCCGGTAAGATACTGAGAGACTTTTATGTTTGTTAATAATATTCATTCCTGTATTATCTCTTACTCTATGCCAATTGGCCAAATGTTGGATAGAACTTCTGCTATCTGTTAGTATCCAAATTTCATCACTGCAAGAGAAGGATGAGAGTGAGTCAAGGCCTTCATCTATGGCTAATAGTTCACTGCGAAAGACAGAGCAGAAATCGGGATTCCTCCTCTAAATTTTTAACTCTTGATTATGTGTTGTAATATAAATCCCACTGCCTATACAGTCACTATCATTCCTGCTACCATCAGTGTACACCTTGACTGCATCTACTGGAATATGATTAATTATTTCAAGGGCCAGTTGTTGTATTGTATAATTTTCTATTAGTTGTAAAGAATCCTACCGTTGACTTTGAAGGATTAAAACCTAGTTTGTGATCTTAAGCAAAGTTCCACAAGTGAACTAGGGAACTCACATTATTAAATGCTTCTAGAACAAGGTACAGGGTAACATTTGTGCAAGCTTTGAGTTAATCAGTTGCTTTTCATAGTAAATTTTTAGTGTTTTGTCTACATTCTATTCGCACTGTTTTCAGCAATTTGGACATTCGAGTTATCATATTAACTTTCATCCTTTATTGCTGTGAAAACCTCTTTCTCTTCCTCTAATTTTAAACTCTGGTACACAATTTTATAATAAATAAACTTGATTACAAATGCAAAAATTTAAATATTCGATGATTAGTCTCCTAAAAGCGTCTGGAAAACGTTCCTAAATGCTTCTTTGAAGCCATATCTGTTTGATATTGAAATTGTAATAATAAATGAAAAATCAATTGTACAAATATTTAAATCAAAAATATACTAAAAGACTTATCCAATTAACAAAACATCTCATGTATTTTAAATATTTAAGCTACAATAAGAATTTTCAAGTTTATTTTACTTTTAATGAATTCGGCATTGCATGATACTAGGAGTTAGAGTTTTAATACATGATCTTGTTTAATCCTTTGGCTACGATTCTTTTTAAAAAATTATATCCAGTTTTTTTATGTGAATGAAAATAATAGGATCCAAATAAACGAATTTGATTTTTTTTTAAATCTCCACGTGGGTTTTAAACCAAAAGTTGGGACATTATCGTCCCTTAACAAAAAATCATTACATTTTTATGCATAAAACATGATAATTATTAGTTATTGCTAAAACTTAATTATATATTCACAATATTTCATCAATTTTATCGCAAAAAATGTGTATTGCTTATCAATAGATTAAAACTATCGAGAATACATTGTACAGAAGAAACATTTTCAGTAAACAATGGCTTTTGGAAGGAAAATGTGCATGATTGTTCTTGTTCTACAAATGGTACATATTACAGTGAGTTTCAAAGCAATTTTTATCCCGTTAGTAATTTTAAAATGTGAGTAGGATGTATACGGCCTGTTATTAGTCAAAGTGTCATCTTTATAAGTTGATACCTAATGTGGCAACTTCGCTACTGTAATCCCTAGAAAGGGAAAAGTAGAACTGTCATCTCCACGCCCGAAGGGATTCACCTTCAGATTCTTACTGACCCTAACCCTAAGCGGGTGTAGATTTTGATCCAGCTTTAAGCCATGCGATGTTTCCATTTCATATGTTTTGTCGTAATGGTGTTTATATGTGTGTGTTGTGAATAAATCATAAAAGGACAAATTGGATTATCATTGAATTTGGATATAAAATCACACACATGGGAAACCATTACACGTAAGTGCAAGTTGTTCATGCAAAAGTAGCATATAGTTATTTCTTCATGGTTTTATGGCAATGAGCAAATTTCTAACATACTTGATATTGACTACTACTATTACAGTCAAATGATGATTAATAAGTTAACTGATTATTAATGTTATTTCTGAAGCCCATATACTTCAAAATATACGTTCTAAAATTTCTGATTTCACATCTGTAACTATTATGCTGTCACAACCTGCAATAGAAAGACTAGCAATAAGTACTATCTTAAGCATTTAATGTTTGGGCATTGCTATCCTAATCCTATGTGCTTTGATGCCAACACAGAAAGAAAATGCTTATTAGATTATCTTTCTCTTTGATGATCTGGTTTCTTCAATGGAATGGTTTAAAATGTGGGGTGGAAAAATTATTACAGAATATCATAACTCTTTTTAAAATACAAGTCACTTTTTATTTGAGCTACAAAATATACCCATAAAGACCTGATACAACTATAGGTAGACAATTATTGTCATGTGAATAATGAGCCTATTCTATGCCATATAACGGTTTTAGGTGATATCCTGTAGATCAGGGATTCCCAACCTTTTTTCCCTCGCTTACCCCTTGATTAGTCTTTTTAGTTTCGCGTACCCCCTTCCTACAACCATTCGCGTTGCAAAGATTTTTTTTATCAATATTATTAAGGGTTTAGGTAAGCTTAAGAGTTAAATGACTCGAATTAATAAAATTTAAAGGACTTGTTTTTGATTTTGAATTTTATTCCACTTTTACAATAGTATTAGTTCAAAGCCAAAAACATTAACCAGTATTTTAATAATTTCACATTAACTTATAAGGATAGCTAAAATTTACACTTCGAAATGATGAAAGTGGAGGAAAATTTCAATGCAATCCTTGAGCTTGTCTCATGAAGCTGAGTTTTATAAAATTGTGTTCAAATGAAGACGGAGATGATCTCATGTCTGGAGCTTCGTCAATCTTACTGCGATATTTATTCTTAATATATTCATAAGTCGAAAATGCGTTTTACCCAAGAAATAAAATCCTGTAACTTTTTTAATCCTTTATGTTTTCTTGTGTCCGTCATTACCGAATTTGAGTTCACGAACCCACAGGGGTATGTGCTCCAGAGATTGGGAACCTCTGCTGTAGATGAATAGTAGCTTTGACAACAAAGTCTCTATTACTGAAGACATCTAAATTCATATGCAAACCAATATTTTAAATTGCCACAAAAAATTATTATTATTTGCCACATTTTAGACAAAAGCACTTTTGTGCCAAAATTGCTTTTATCTAAACTTATAAAAAGCAATGTTTGTGTTTGTGCGCGCGATGTCCAGACGAATCTATCGCACTGACAGCCATGAAATTTGGCAGACAGGTAGTCGTAAATGTGACTCAATGTACCTCCAAGCCGGAATTTTAAAATTCAATCTAGAAAATTTTTTTATTTAATGTTTTGTGTTGTTTTGGGTCATTTTTGAGAGAATTTCAAGCGGGGATTTGGTTTTAGCTTTTTGCCACCTACAAAACCAAAAGGATGAGTTCACATTGGTTGGTACGAGGAAAAATTTTAAGCAAACTCTCGGATTCAAACTAAGTGATAGAATTGCCAGGAAAAAAATAAGAAATCTCTGGTCTACCATGATGTTATGCTGAAGCCTTACTATTTAAGACCTGATCAGGTTAATTTCCTTTTGAAAGAAGACGATACGATAAAGACACAGAGATTCCTTATATAGACAAAGGCCAAATGCCTTCAATGTTGATAAAGTCGTCTTAGAGAATAATGTATAAGATAAACTAGAAAAAGAAGCTTACTAGTTGAGGGAGGTATATGGTAAGGTAATTTGTAAACGCCAGAAATATATTTCCAACATACTTGCCAAAACTAATTTCGTCATTCATGAGTTAGATTTAACAAGTGACCTACCGGTCCTTTGGAAACCTTACCGAAATTCTCCTCGAGAGAATGATATCTCAAAATCAGAATTACAGAAGATGTTGGCTATGAAGTTTATTGAAATGGGCTTCTCTGATTATGCATCTCCCATAATTTTGATATGACCGCGGTGACTTAGTGGTAATCCAGATAGCAATTTTAGTTTGCAGCAATCTTGTTCTGCAAATCTGCAACAAATTTGACACGACAAGAGTGCAAGCTTGAAACAAGTTTAAGCAAACGAGTTAGTCACCCCGCGTCAAAGTCATTGCAAACTATAGCAAAAATAGAGTACGAACACTACCTCGGATTCGAACCCGCGACATCTCGTTTCCTAAACCTGTCATTCTAACCATTCAACCAGCTAGACTCTGAGAGGAGAAGATATATTGCGCTAATAGATCGCGTATATGATTTATTTTAAACTGTTTTCTTGATTTCATTATTTTTTTAAATTTAGTATTGAGAATATGATTTGAAGTCAAAGAGAGAGCGATTTTCGCTAATAACTAGTTTTGCTAGTAGAATAAATTATGAAATTAGGGTTCAAAAGTAATTACTTTTAAAATGGGGCTTAGCAATTCCATTTTTTCAAAAACCAGATATTCCAAGAGCTGCTTGTGTTTATTGGCTTTTAAAAATTTCTCTTCAAATTCTTTACAAATTAATTTATTGAAAATTTGTTAACTTTTGACCAATATTTCTAGTGTATATTTAGTAGGCCATTTCAAGCCTCCTCGATCTAGAAGTGATACGTGTTTACAAACAGTGTCAATTTCATATTGTAAACCTTTTGTTGTAATAAATTTTGATGTACAAAGATCAAAGTTTAATTTCTGACTAGCTTTCTTAGCAACATACCCTGAACTATAAATGAATGCTGGAATTTCCTTTGGAAATATTTCAACATCAGTAGTTGTGTCGAAAACCTCATACAATTCTTCATCTACTTCAAATTCTACTGAAGTTTCTGAAGTTGCTTCAAAAATGTCTAAAGATTTTATATGAAAATCCCCTTTTTTTTCTGAATGAAAATTTATCCACTCTACAATTTTTAACTTTTTTCAGATTCAAATATTTGAAGGCATGAAACATTATAAATTCCAACAGACATTTGTCGATACTGCCCAAAACTTGCCTCTAGACCAGGGGTTCTCAAACTTTTTTCCCTCGCGTACCCCTTGATTAGTCTTTTCATTTTCGCGTACCCCCAACTGTCATACCCTCCCCTCCCATAATCATCCGTCTATGAAAGAAGTTTTTATCAATAAGGTTAAGGGCTTAGGTAAGAGTAAAAGTCAAATAACGCGAATTAATGGCATTTGTAGGACTTATTTTTATTCTAATATTTTATTCCAATTTTAAAATAGTAGTAGTTAAACGGCAAAACAAATAAAAACAGTAATATAATAATTTCACATTAACTTATAAGGTTAGCTAAAAATTACACTTTGTAATAATTAGTTATTCAAGTGCAGGAAAATTTCAAAGCGATCCTTGAGTTCGTTTCATGGAGCTGAATTTTGTAAAATTGGGTTCAAATGAAGAAAGATATATTTTCATGTCTGAAACTGCGTCAAGCTTATTTCGATATTTATTATTAATATATGTATAAGACGAGAATGCTCTTTCCACAAGTTCTGTTTTCGTGAAAGATATTGAATATTTTATTCCCTATTATAATTTATTAACGCCGAGTTCTTGGTACTCTTCTTTCAATGTTACCAGAAGTCAATCAAATTCCTTTTTTTAATTCCGATTCTAATGAAGAATCAGTGGAAAGTTCAATTAATTTTACTTTTGCATAAATTGTTAATTTTTCAGCTTTTTGAAAAAACGCTTCGTTGAATGGATTTAAAATCCACGTATCTGCATCACTGCGCTTCGGAAAATATTGTTTAAATGACTACGTAAGTCCTTTTAAATGTGTTATTATACTAGTTTTCACTTGTTTTGTTAATTTAAGTTCGTTCTCAGATAAAAAACTGTGAAGTGTCTCATAAACTTCATACTGTTTTTTTTAAATATAGGATTCCCCAAAATTTAGCTTCTTAATCATAGACTCTATTTTGTCGGTTATCTTAAAAATGGTTATGAAATCTTAAATTAAGTTTATTTATTTCTGAAAAAATGTCAAAAAAAGTACGCATGCTGCTGCAACCATTCACTTTCATAAAATTTAGACCTCAACGTAAGAGGGTGGTCTTCAAAAAACATTTGAACTTCATGTCTCAGTTCAAACAATCTTGTGAGTACATTTCTTCGCGAAAGAAATCTCACTTCTGTGTGCAAAAGTAATGTAGTATATAGGCTGTCCATGTCTCCTCACAAAGATTTGAACAATCGGGTGTTAGTTGATTTAGCCCTAAATGGCGCATTAGTAAAGATGATTTCATGATGCCATTTGACAATCCCAGCTAAAAAAAATTTTGCAGAAAAAGTTTTTTTAAAGATTTTTGCACATTTTTTTAAAACAGAAAAAATCTGCATTCTTTCTTCAATTTAATCTGCATAAAATCTGCAAAAAAATTTATTATTATATTTTTCTCTAAATATTCTGCAGATTTTTTGAAGACAGAAAAAATCTGCATTTTTTCTTCAATTTAATCTGAATAAAATCTTCAAAAAAAATTCTTATTATATTTTCCTCTAAATATTCTGCAGACTTTTGTAAGACAGCAAACAATCTGCATTTTTGATTCAAATTAATCTGCATAAAATCTGCAAAAAAAATCTTTTTATTTTTTTCTTTTAAATATCCTGCAGAATTTTTAAGACAGCAAAAAATCTGCATTTTGTCTTCAATTCAATTTGCAGTTATTTAGCAGATTTTCACAACATCATTAAACTAATCTGTTGATTTTTTGAAGATTTAATTGCTATTTCATAATATCTGCATTTCTCTATAAATACATGTTTTGCACCATATTCTCTAATACTGCAGCTTTATTTTCCAAAGGATATAAAACAAAATTAGAATGTAATTGTAATTATTGTTTAATTTTACAGCAGACAGGAGTTTCATCAGTTCCTTTTTCAATTAGTGATATCTACCATATACTTATATAGAAAAGGAATGCATCAGCAGAAAAAAATTCCCAATCGAAAATTGTCTTAGGCACTAAATTTTTTAAATATGCCACTGAAAAAATGAATTATAAATTAATCTTTAAAATAAATATTTGAGATTTTACCATTTTAAACTTTTCCCCCACAATTTAATTGATTTCCAATTAATTTTCCAACTGTCTTTCTGATTAACTTTTTTCCTCCAAAAAGAAGGGAAAAGTGGAGCTTGCTCCCTTTGGATGGAGAGAAGGCTTATCACAAATTATCGCAAAGATAAAAGATAAAAACGAATTTATTGAAACAGAGAATCTAATTAATTGAACAAAAATATTACTAATCTCATCTATTACTCATCTCTACGTCTTCGAAACACGTATTCTGACTATGGTTAATTTTTACACCACTAAATTGCGCCACTAGAGCTATGGTGACTCTAAAACTCAAATAGATTATTTTACCTCAACTCGTGTGGTCCGGGTCGCCATGTGGTTAGTATTCTTGCCTGCCAACTCCATGAACGCGGGTTTGAATCCCGGCTTGTATGATTTAGAAGCCTTGTCACAATCTGAATCGGTATCGTACAAGTAAGTTGAATTACAAATTAGATTAATTGAATCTAATAATTAAATTAATTGAAATTAATAATTAAGCCTTGACTGTAGAAAATCTGAAGGTATTTGGAACATATTTTTCTTCAAATATTCTGAATTTTTTCTGCGGAAAATCTGAAGAAAACATGTTCCAAATACCTTCAGATTTCTTGCAGATTTTTTAAAAAGATTTTTTGTGCAGATTTTTTTTAGCTGGGATATCTCTCCACAAGCAACGCTGAGTGGTTTTGGACAATCTTCAACACCCGTGATAGAAAATCCATATTTTAAGTATTTGTAAGAATATTTTCTCTTCTTCGGAGGAGCACTGATGTTTTGAGTTTTTTTTTGTTAACAAAATTAATTTTATTTCTTACCTGAACAAGCCAATCTGTCGGCCTTTGAACTTCATGATTATCATCTTGCGGAATCCACAGTTATCTTTACAGCTGCCAAATAGTTGGTTCGAATTTCAGTTTTAGATGCGGATCTCTTAAGAGTTCCATTTTTTAACCACTTGACCAATTTTGAGAAATCAAACAATATCGAATTGAAGTCAAGATAAGCACGTCAAATTGAACACGCATAGCCTACAAACACCAGTTTTGTGCTACAAAGCAAAGCAAACCAATCAAATTGAACACGAATAAAATACAAAGCTTAATTTATGTAAACAGACGTTATTCGTTATGCATCCAATCAAGTAATTAATGATGTCTGCGTTTAATCATGCTTTTAATAAAAACGTCAAAACAAGAATCATTGAGAGGATACCGGATTGTTCTCGATAAAAATAAACTAGAAGAACAAAAGTATAAAGCATACTATACTGGCTCCTAGTGAAGCTACAGCTTATGCAAAAACACTGATTATTCCTGCATAATCAGGGCTGGTGAAGACAAAATATCAATCATTTACCAGGTTTCCTTTTGCTTTCTTATTTTGAGCTTAGGTTTTAGACAGCACAACTTTCACTTTTACTTTTCACAAGCATTTATGAAAAAAAATACTGCAATTTTTTTAATCCATTATATTTTCTTGTGTCCGCCATTACCGACTTTGATTTCGCGTACCCCTAGAGGTACGCGTACCACAGGTTAAGAACCTCTGCTCTAGACTATCAGTTTGAGATTTACCTAATAATATATATTTTGGGGTGTACTCTTTGATGATATGATTTACAATATCATCATTGCGTCTCCCTAGACAATTTACCACCTTTACCTGGTAGTCCTAGGTCTTTTCTTTTCTATCTCGATTTGTTGTTCCAGGAAACAAGCCAATCATAAAATCTGTTCAGGAATACCATACTCATTTTATCTTTACCCCTAATTGGGTCGCAAAAGGAATTTTTCAACTTCTTACCTTCCTCAAAATTTTTAACGTTATCAATATTCCACCATTTTAAAAACTGATCGATTTTTCATGCATTTTGATGATTTTCCCTACCGTTTTCTTAGGAATTGGATAAGCGTTTATTTATCCATACAATACTTTTAGAGAACCTATGAGGAATATGTGTATCCAGTGTCATCAAAATTGTTCCAGCTATATCAATTTTCATGCCAATCGCCTCATTTATTAAATGTATTTTAGGATTGTTGCTCCACACTAACTTAACGGACTGGATTAGCGCTTATTTAAGCATATAGTATTTTGATTTGACTAATTTGAAATGTGTACCCCAAATTTCATCAAAATCACCGAAGCCGCCAAAATCGTCAATCGGCCTATTTGTTACATGCATGTTGGAGATTTTGTCCCACTCAACCCTGAGGGATTGGGTTAGTGCGTAATTACACTAACAGTACTTCAAGTCGGCTAATGAAGAACATGTATAACAAGTATCATCAAAATCTTCTAGCAAGTCAAACGCCGAATTATTTGTTACATGTATTTTAAAGACTTTACCCAACCCTATCCTACCCTGAGAGACAGGGGTAGGGTTTATTTACTTCCACAGTGCTTCAAGTTGGCTAATGAAGAACCTGTGTACGAAGTTCCATCAAAATTAGTCCAGCTGTTTTGGAGTGATGCTGGAACAAACATATATACATACGTTGAGCTTTACATATCTCTACTAATAATAAAGTAGAATGTGTATCTATCTCTGTGTGTGTGTCTGTCTGTGTGTTGGCGCTGAACAGGCCAGACCGCTGAACTTAGAGCTACGAAATTTGAAACAAACATACTTTGGAGGCTGGAAATGTACACCTCGGAGCCCTCTTTTCAAATTTTAATTAGAATTGTAATTAAGTAAACATTAAAAGAAATTTTTGCGTTTTTCCTTAATAACTTCCTAACAGATTACAGCAAAAAAATCATTTTTAAACCATCTGAAACAGCAAACAATTACCTTTTCAATGATATGAATTAAGATGCCGTACCATTTTTTCTCTAATTTTAATAGCCTTTTAAATATATTTTTTGACATAATTTACGACAATACTTTTCATTGTTACAACGAAATTCAAACCGTTTTCATTGATTAAACAAATATTTAATTGCGTGTTTCTCTTTCATTGTTGAAATTTGAGGTAATATCTTAATAAATTTTGCTTTCATATTTTATTTCATCAAAATCTTTAATGAATTTGTAAACCAAGCTATCCGAGATATACATAATATTAAAGAATATATACAATAAGCTGTATGGTTATGGTTGCAATGCTTTCATTCTTTTTTCAGCACATTTTAATTCAGCTAACAAGCCGCTGGCCATAAAATGTACTGCGCAATTTTAATGATGAAATCGAATGCATATTTTGAAAGAGAAATAAGAAAGTGAAGATAGCGCCGGCAACGTGCAATTACATGGCATAGTCAGTCATTTGACTTTATTAGGGTCATTTATGTAGACAATTAACAGAAAAGGTGAAAGGCCATTCACTACCAGAATCTGAAGTTTAAAATTACGTTGTTAAAGCAGCTATGAATATAAAATGAAACAAAATTCAATTGAACTCATATTCCCGGCTAACAAGCTGGTCGCCGAAGACAGCTAGTGTAGAATAACTCAACTTTTAACGATGAAAGAGAAACTCGCAATTATATATTTGTTTAAACAGTGAAAACGGTTTTAATTAGATTGCGAGAATGAAGAGAACTGATGTAAAATTATTACTAAAACATTTTTAAAAAATTATTAATATTGGAGAGAACATTGTACGGCAACTTAATTGTTATGATCGAAAAGGTAATATTTTGCACTTTTAGATGGCTTAAAAATGATTTTTGTACTGTAGTATTTTCGGAAGTTATTAATAAAAACGACAACATTTCGTTTAATTTTTAATTAATTAAAATTTCAGAAAAAAACGGATAACGAGGTGCACATTCTCACCCTCCAAATTATTTTCGTGCCGAATTTCGTTGTTCTAGGTTAAGTGGTTTTCCTTGTAGAGCGCCAACACACACGCAGAGAGACACACACGTTTTCCTTTATTATTAGTAGAGATGATACTTTACTTGTGGCCAATTAATTTTTTCAAATATGACATTATAGGAGTAATTTAGTTTGAATTTATTTTGCTTAGAGTAAGATATTTGTTTCTATGTATTTTGCAATTGCATGCAATTGCATTTCTATGCAATTGCATTTTCAGACGCTCTCATGCACTAATATGTTTAAGTAGCATCGGAGTCCATTTTGTGCCAATGCTTGTGAAAACGTGTGCAACTTTCCCGAGAACGTGTCGAGTTACGAGTCTTTGAAAAAGTTCACTCGTGAACTTTTTCAAAGACCTGTGGTATTATCGCTGCACCTGGCAGTATCTCAAGTTGCAATTGCATGCAGATCGGATCCGCCCTCTTTGTGATGTCACCTATCAACCAATAGCGAGCAGCCTATAGCGAAGGTGGTCACTGATATAGGGAGTGTCATTAAGTTCCGATGAGGCGAATAAAAGATTCAAGCACTCACCGTGGTGCACCTAAATATCCAACCACCATGACTATTATTTAAACTAGACTACGATGAATACGAAGAAAGTCAACATTTAAATTAAGAACACAACTTTTATTTTTGCCAAACATAATTTAATTAAAATGATTAAAAACAGAATCAACTTAAAGTAACAAAACTGGTCAACAGCTCGTTGACAGGTGCAGAGCGAGAGAGAGAGAGAGAGAGACTTCTATCCTTGCTTCTTATATATAGTTGGAATAGTTTCGGTGCAAGCGCAAAAAGCGCGATGCTCGCTGTTGCCACATGGGGCCCCCCCCCCCCTTCCAGTCCGGAGGATGAAGTTAAGAACTTGACTGAAATGGGGTTGTTAAGCGTACACTTCTACCGGATCTTGTGACAACTGAATTAGAGACAGGATTGCTTTGATGATCAGGAAATGATGGATGTGGGGTTGATGGATCCACAAGAAAATATGCTGGTTTCAACCGGTCGATAGAAACGGTTGCTTCTTTACCATTAATTTCGTTGCAAAAGAATTTTTCCTTCCGCCGAAGGACCTTATATGGACCTTGTTACGGCTGCTCTAAAGGTTTCCTGATGGTGTCACGACGAATGAAGACGTGTGATGCTGACTGAAGATCTGGATGCACAAAAGAATTTTCATCGGATGAATGGAGCGAAGCGCTCACAGGGCGTAGCTTTATTGCAAATGTACGCAACTTCTGTACAAGGTCTACTTCGGTGAGCATGCGGCTGGGTGGAGGAGAGTCCCTGAAAAACTCACCAGGAAAGCTAAGTCACTGTCCGTAGACCAATTCAGCCGGTGAATCTCCGACGTCATCCTTCAGGCAAGCACGTATTCCAAGGAGAATAGTGGGCAATATCTCAGACCAATGCATTGAAGCATGGCATTTAATAGATGCCTTCAGCTGTCTGTGCATTCTCTCTACAATTCCATTGGCAGCCTGATGAAAAGCCGTGGTTCTAGTCTTGCAGGAGCCCAGGAACTTGGTCAGAGCCTGAAAAAGATTGCTCTCAAATTTAGTGCCTCTGTCCGTTGTTATTATTTCTGGAACGCCGAAACGTGCAATCCAACCGTCGTAGAGAGTCCTTGCAACTGTGTCAGCCAGCTGGTCGCTCATCGGAAAGGCTTCAGGCCACCTGCAAAATCTGTCAATAACAGTTAGTACAAATTTATTACCATTAGACGGTGGCAAAGTTCCCACCACATCAATGTGTATGTGACCAAATCTCGCGTTAGGCAGTCTGATGGATCCCAATGGAGCTTTAGTGTGCCACTGAATTTTGGACTTCTGACCACGCAACATCTGCACCACATCTGAATATCTTTATTCATTGAACTCCATACAAAGCGTTTTGTGATCGAATCAGTCGTAGCTTTTATACCATGATGTGACAAGCCGTGTAATAAATCAAAGACTTTCTTTCTGAATGATACTGGAACATATGGCCTGACTTTGTCAGTTGAAATGTCACAATACAAAAATCATTTTGATGACGGTAAGCTCAACTGCTTAAATTTCAGACCAGTGCCAGTTTCGAGAAGTGATCGCAACTCGCCGTCGGAATCCTGCGCGGTAGCCATTTCATTAAAATTAATAGATCCGTTACTGCCGAAATCGTGAAAAAGTGTCTGCTACCAAATTAGAAGAGCCAGCTATGTAACGAATGTCACAAGTAAATTGACCAATGAATTCCAAATGACGAATCTGCCTAGGTGAATTCTTTTCGTGGTTTTGTTTGAAGGCAAAAGTGAGCGGTTTATGATCCGTAAACAATACAAAATCACGAACTTGTAAAAATGCCGAAAGAACTTAATCGCAGAATATATTGCTAACAGTTCGCGATCATACGTGCTATATTTGCGTTCTGCGGGAGTTAACTTCTTAGAAAAAAACCTAGGGATTCGGAACTACCATCGACATGCTGCTGCAAAACTGCCTCGATTGCAGTTTCCGAAGCATCTGTTGCCAATGATAATTGAGCGTCACATTTAGGATAGGCTAGGATAGTAGACTGTACTAGCAAATCCTTACAGGCCTGAAATGCTGTCTTAGCCTCAACTGACCAAGTGATCACACTTTTGTCTTTTTTAGCTTTGCCCTTGACCAAATCGTGTAGGCAAGCCTGCATACCTGCTGCGTTTTTTAAAAACCTGTGGTAAAAGTTAAGCATAGCGAGAAATCTACGCAACTCATCAACAGTTTTAGGTAAAGGATATTCGATTAATACTTAACTTTATCTGGCAAGGGGGAAACGCCGCTAGATGAAATTTGAACTTCCCAAAACTGTAGAGTTTCCTGGCCGAATACACATTTACCAATGTTTATTTTTAAATCATAATCCTTGGGCCGCTGAAAAACCTTTTCAACGTCTAATTTTTGATGATCCTCATTTTCGGAAGCTATTAGAATATCGTCTAAATAAGCATAAGAACAATCAATACCCAACAAAACCTGATCAATGAATCTTTGAAACGACTGTGCTGCATTTTTCAACCCAAAAGTCATACATGTGTATTCAGAAAGACCAATTGGTGTTATAACAGCAGTCTTATGACTATCAGAACTTTTAATCGGAATCTGATGATAAGCTTTAACTAGATCGATTTTGCTAAATACCGTATTCCCAGCTAAACCATGTGAAAAATCATGTATGTGTGGAAGAGTATAGCGGTCAGAGATTGTAATTGAATTTAATCGACGGAAATCTCCGCAAATTCTCCAATCTCCATTTTGTTTCTTAACGAAGTGAACGGGACTAGCATAAGCACTGTTTGATGGCCTTATAATCCCTTGTTCCATTAAAGTTTGAAATTCCTCCCTTAAAAATTTGAGTTTCTCAGGACTTAAACGTCTGGCTTTAGAAAAACTGGTGGTCCTTGAGACTCAATGCAGTGTTCAACGTTATGAGATGCACTAACCTTACCCAACACTGGAGTTAAAAGTTCAGGAAACTTGCTCAAAATAGAGTGATAAGGCGATTGATTAGAAATCAGCGTCAATCCTAAAGAATGATCAGGCGCTTTTACTCCGCAGGAATTCGAGTGTGTAAGATTATCAATCACTCGTCGGTTTTTTTACATCTACCAACAGACCAAATCTTTCCAAAAAGTCACTACCCATAATTGGATGCGAAACGTCAGCGACAATGAAAATCCAGGAAAATTTCCTATGCAAACCCAAATCACGGCTTAATGCCTTGGTACCATAGCTCTTAATTACTGAACCATTTGCAGCATACAAGACAAGGTCTTGCGGAACAGTAAAATTTGTTAGCCTTCGAGGAAAACAACTTACCGCTGCACCGCTGTCAATCAAGAAACGAAAACCCGTGCTTTTATCGTGAATAAACAAGCGACTATGAGCTAGGCCCCGGTCTGCTGTCGCCAAAACAGCCGAGCCCTTCAGCTTTCCTGAAAACTACATGGCTTCACGCATTTAATGGCTTTTTTGGCAAATCGCCGGCGATACCAACAAAGCAGGTTAGGATTGTCCGTACGAGTATGCGATGAATGTCTAACCCTGGTATTCGAACTCTCGCGTTTACTGCTCTGTGCTCGCTTAAATCTAGAGCGAGTTATCCGCTTGAGCTCTGCAACGCAGATTAGCAACTTCTTCTCTAAGTGATTGAAGCTCTGAATTTTCGGACACAATAGCGTTAACCTCAGGTCTAAAACTCAAAACCTCTTTAACTTTATCGGCAATCTATGCTAAACCATCCAAACTGTCTTTCGAAACAGATAAAATTTGCTGGATTGAAGTCGGATGTCTTTGCATCCAAATGGACTTAAGCACATCAACTGTATTTCCTGCGGCTAAATTCCTCACCCCCTGCACCAAGCGAGATGGTTTAACATCGCTCAACTGCAAGTCTTGAAGTAGCACTCGCAATTTTGTACTCTCAGATTGAGAGAAATGTCTTAAAATTCTAGTTTTAAGGGCATCATACATAGCGTCGCTAGGAGGGTTCCGTACAATATCCGCAATACACGAAAGAACTTTCGAATCTAAAGCTGCGAATACTGTATGAAATTTTGTCTCATCAGTAGAAATACCTGCAGGCTTAAATTGCGATTCCAATTGAATAAACCATAACTCAGGGTTGGTTTCCCAGAACGGCGGAGCGCGAACAGCGACACGTGCCATCTCAGAATCCATTGTGAACAAGGAAGGTTAAAATTTTCAAAATACGAAAAGTAAATACGCGAAATGCCCAACGCACAAGACACGCGAACGGAAAGCAAGCGGTGAAATCGCGAAACTAGGAATAATGCTAGTCTAAAGCAGTCAAAATGTGGCTTACTCACCCACTATTCTGGTGAATGTTCTTAAGCTGGTGAAAACTGGAACTGTAGAAAACTGGATGCAACATCAGAAACAAGATGCACTTCAGGTTCAGACTCAACTTCAAGGAAATCTTCAGAAAGCTTCATGCCTCCAATACAATAAAAGTGGGTTCCAATTTGATGGAAGGGAACGTGTCCCCGTACGGGTCACCAATATAGCGAAGGTGGTCACTAATATAGCGAGTGTCATTAAGTTCTGATGAGGCGAATAAAAGATTCAAGCACTCACTGTGGTGCATCTAAATATCTAACCATCATCACTATTATTTAAACTAGACTACGGTGAATACGAAGAAAGTTAACATTTAAATTAAGAACACAACTTTTATTTTTGTCAAACATAATTTAAATAAAAGATTAAAAACAGAATTAACTTAAAGTAACAAAACTGGTCGACAGCTCGTTAACAGTTGCAGAGCGAGAGAGACTTCTATCCTTGCTTTTTATATATAGTTGGAATAGTTTCGGTGCAAGCGCAAAAAGCGCGATGCTCGCTGTTGCCACAAGCCTGTTGGAGTACTTAAAGACGATGATTAATTCTGTTCACTATCATCTTTTCTTCTATCATCTCACAGCTAGTGTGTTTAATGATGTTATGATTTAATTTAGGATTTTAATTTAGTTGTTGTTCTATTAAATTTGTGATTTTCCTACGAAGTAGTATTTCTTTGGTTGTGTCACCAGCTCTATGTTTGTCACAATGGAGTACTTCTGATATATATGCGGAATCAGGTATGATAGATTGAGAAGCTGAATAGTGTAGTAATGTACTAGTTAATGTTATACATGCACTAAAAATGATCAAAGGTAGCGTATAAAGAAATTGCTTACCTTTTGTTGACGCATTTAGAGCATGGTGCATCAGTTGCGCAGTGCTATATAGAATAGTTCATAAGATAGTCCAACGCACAAATGGATCACTAGAATGCTTCTGTTGAATATATAAATTTATTATATTTAAAGTTTAAAGTGAAAAAGAAATAGTGAGATAGATTATACATGACGAGTTCACATTATGTTAACAGCGATTGCAGCAGGATCGTAATAGGAAGTGAGCAAAATGAAAGGAAGTTAGAGTTCAAATTAAAACAATTATACAGCGCCATCTATAGGGGTGTGAAGAGAGTATTTCAGTTTCTTTTCTAAAAATGCCATATGTCCAACAGTTAATAGGAAGCACTTAAGTGTCAATCTTTCTACGTACCTAATACCTCGGCGACTAGCCCAGTAAATCTCACCTCTACACATGTCGTTAAGTTAACTTGACCTCGGCGTAGGCCTAGAAGCTACATTGATGACCCGAGAATCTCATCGTGAGCTACAGTAGTGACATGGAGAATTTCATCGTGTTTTCATTTTCATACTGGACATTTTCATCTAATGCTCAACTTGACGGACAATGGATGACATCAGAAGTATTGCATTGGTTACTCGTTTCGCACTTCTGTTCTTCAATCATCTGCGTTTGCAGTGACTAAAAGATGCAGTGCCGTCAACTTTGAAGTTCGTTAACAGTTTCATTTTTATCACCGTTTTCTGATTTCGGGTAAGTAAAGTCTTGTGTTTGTTTTCCTGACCGATTCCCCGCCCCTCAGTGATTGCATGTTCCTGACTGGTTAATTATCTAAGGTAGGATAATTTTAAAATTTTCATTTATCATTGTAATTGTCTTTCAGTATGCCTGAAACTAAGCCGGAAGTCTCGCCCAGTGTTGAGCAAGATTCTGAACTTTCAAGAATTGTATTCAAGGCTCCAGTGTTTGCGAAAATGACCCGGAGCTTTGGTTGTTTCATGTCGAATCACAATTTGTGATTGCTGGTATTTCCAATGACTCTACCAAATTTCATGCGGGTGTTGCTGCTTTGAATTCAAACGTATCGTGTGTTAGAGACAATGTTAAAAATACGCCTCTTGAGAATGCATATAGAGCACTTAAGGATAGGGTTTTGCAATAGTTCGCACAGTCAAGGTCAGCACGTTTAAACGTGTTACTGAAGGACTTGCAGCTTGGTGATAAACGCCCTTGACATTTACTAAGTGAAATGCGAAATCTTGCTCCAGCCAAAATGGAGGATGATATTTTGCAGACATTCTGGCTACAGCGTTTACCTGCTAACCTGCAACAAATTTTGACAATCTTTAAAGCTTCATTAGATGAGCTTGCACAGATTGCGGATAAAATACATGAGCTGTCAGGATGTAAATTGACTATTGCGTGTGTTAACGCTAAGTCAGATCAAGGCGAGTTAGATGCTTTTAAAGCAGAGTTAACCGATTTGAAAAACATGGTTAAGAAATTGTCTGTTTCTCCATATTCACACGGCCGAATTAAACCCCGAAGGCGATCGTTAACACCTTCAAGACGCACTGCCAACAAAAAGGTGGGGATTAAATGCTTAAGTTGATATCATCACCGTTTCGGTGACGAAGAATTCAAATGCGTGAAACCTTGAGCGTATTCTTTAAACTAAAAGGGATATCTGTTTCTTCGACGGCAGATAAGTGTAGACCTAGCAGCCAATCATTTATAACAGACTTGCTAACCAGGCATAAATTTTCAGTTGATAGTGGTGCAGCAGTTAGCTGTTACCATAAGAAATTAAAACAAAATTCAGCTAAACAAAACAAGCTAACAAGATCTGGAACTTTATGCAGCCAATGGTTCTCGCATATCTACTTATGGCACCATTAAACTAGAGCTAGACTTTGGTCTTAGACGTAGTTTTACTTGATCAGTTTTGGTAGCAGATGTTTCAGACTCAATTATAGGAGCTGATTTTCTATAGCGGTTCGAACTCCTTATTGACGTTAGGAAAAGGAGACTTCTTGACGGTCTCGCTTCCCTATTAGTTAAAGGAATAATTAGGCGTGCAAAATCTCTAGTTTGACATTGTTTGTAAATAATTCCCCTTTCCATTCAATATTATTGAAATATCCAAACTTGTTTTTCCTCAAATTTAGACCCGAATAAAAATAAAGCACAATTACAAATTGCATTGAAACAGAAGGTCCTCCTGTTCATGCCAGGGCGCGAAGTTAGAAAACCGAAAAATTATCATTTTTAAAACTGAAATTTAATGCCTTTATGCGGCAGGGAATAATACGTCCTTCAAAAAGTTCTTATTCCAGAACGTTAAAAAAAATTTCTTTAAAAAAAGGGACGGTCCATGGCGTATTTGTGGTAATTTTCGACGTTTAAATTTGGTTACAACCCCAGATCGTTACCCACTGCTACATATTCATGATTTTTTAATGGTTTAAGATGTAAAACGGTTTTTTCTAAAATCGATCTCGTGAAAGCCTACAACCAAATACCTACGAATCCTCGGGATATTCATAAGACAGCAGTGATTAATTACACCGATAAGTCTTTTTGAGTACGTTTTCATGGCTTTTGGTCTTCGAAATGCAGCTCAAACTATGCAGAGGCACATAGGCAGTGTCATCAGAGACATTTCCAGTTGCTATGGACGATCCATTAATTGCATCAACGGATCAAGAGAGTAACAAGAGTGATCTTGATCTCGTCTTTTAGTACACTTAGCGAGCATGGCATAGGGGTAAATCCTCAAAAATGTGTGTTTGGTCAATCAGAACTCAAATTTTTAGGTTTTCTGTTTTCTTAAAAGGGCATTTCCCCGCTCCCTGAAAAAGTTCGATCTTTAAAAGAATTTCCCTTACCTAAAACTGTTCAGTATTTACAAAGAATTTTGGTCACTCTGAATTTTTCCATCGTTTTTTAAAAGGTGCAGCTAAAGAACAAGCGTGCTTGCGTAGCCTTGTTAAAAATAAAGTTAAGAAAGACAGCACCCCTATTGCAGGGACAGAAGACAATCAATCTGCTTTTGAGTCGTGCAAGAGTTTTAATTGCTAATAACAGGATTATCCTTTCCTGCAGCAGACGCTCGTTTGTCATTGATGACTGATGCTTCAGATTTCGCTGTAGGCGCTGTGCTGAAACAGCATAAAATCGACAATTGAACTTCTTGGTTTCTTTTATAGAAAGCTGTCCCGCTACAGAGAAAAAATATATTGCTTTCGACCGTTAATTGTTGTCTGTCGCTACACTGTAAAAAAATCCTGTTAATTTACAGTAAAAAGTACTGGTAATCAGGGTGCCAGTACTTTTTACTGTTGTGGTGTAGTCTATTTTAATTAATGTTTATTTTCGGCAAATAATTCCCTTATTTTTTGTTAAGACACTTAAAAATTTCTTTGTTGTAATTATTTGTCTAAAATACACGAAATGTTTTTTCTCTTATGCACTTCTGAACTCTGGACACCTAGCCCTCCTGTTACTTTATACAACCCCTTTAGAATACGACCTTTTCTTTCCTCTTTTACCGTATATACTTTCCCTTTCCCATGAGAAACGCACGGGTTTGTTTGAATCGCTTAATTGTTTATTTCACGTCTTGAACCCCCGTTAATCTTGAAATTAAAAATTGTTTCTTGAGTCCTCCGCTCCTTTGTAGAAAAGGATCCGAATCTCCCGTTCCACTTAGGTCAATTTCACTTCCTGACTTTTATGACTCTAACAATAAGCTTTTAACGGACCATGGTTTGTATGAGCTTAGCTTCTCCAGTTAATGAAGATTTAAGATAGTATAACTTCTCAGTATTACTCAATCCATGATTATCTTCTACTAAACTAATAAACTGAGATTTAAAGTTACCAAACACTTTATACTTCCCGCTAAATTGCGGAAGAGGAATGTCCGGCAATTTAACACTTAGTAACTTGTCAGTTTTATTTTCTTTAACACTGAGTTTGGAACTCTTATCATCAATATTATGTTTAGAAATGAGGTATTTTAGACTTACCTCCATTTCTTCCAGAGAAGTTTCAGTAGGGTAAATATGAGAGTTTGGGCACAGTTTGACCTCAGTTGACCCCGACTTTCGTGTTTCGGTGTATATAGGGGGCGCTGTGATCGCCGATCCCTTCCGAGTTGAGATAAGGAATTTTCTTGGACTTTTACCTCCACCACCAACCCCTTCTTAGATTAGATAAGGAATTAAGATAACGAATTAATTATTTTTTCGGACTTTGAAAATTTTTGAGGAACTTTGAATTTTTCTCGACATATTTCTTTTACAAAAGTTTGATTTTCGTGGCTTAGATTTTTTTTCACAATGTCCTTTCACAGATTTACATCAATTCAATCATAACTTATCATGCGTGCATTAAAATAAAATATTTAAATATAAAATAAACATAATAATTTGATACTTACAATCTTAATTTCATTTTTTTTTCTGTTTTTAGAGACTTTCAATTTTCTCAGCTTTTGAACAGAATTTCATCAATTAGAGTTAAACTTTCAATCTTATTCTGTTTTTCGGCATGCTAATTTTTCTTTTTTCGTTATCGAATAACGTTTTTCATTTGTTTTCAGGAAAATTTCAAAACTTGCGCATTTTCTGTTCTTAAATAACAAAATGTTTACTTAGTTGCTAATTCTCATAAAATCTGTTTCTTAATTAAATCATTTTTATAAGAATAATTCTTCGAATGATCCAACTTGGATTTATTTTTCTTTCATCATTCAACTTTCCTCTTTGCTTCAAGCTTATTTTTCCACTAACAAACACAATTTTAGAATATTCTAACAACAACATACAAGAGCACTAAAAATCACTTAGTTTGAATAAGTTAACTTA